>JAQGBJ010001591.1:0-21854 GCA_034698345.1 Sphaeridia pumilis
TTTTTTTCTTTCTTCTTCTTATATTCTTCCTCTGAAAGGAAGATGAAAGTGTTAGCGGGGAAATAACACAACTCTTATGCTATTAATACCCTGTGGTGGTAAACCTGAGTAGACGAAGAAAAGAGAAGAAAGCAACAGCTTTCTGTATACACAAAACTCGAATCTAACCCTTTTAGCCTACGCGCCGCTGAGCGAAAGCCAGGGCGGAAGTGCCCAAAATGAACACCTGCGTCTTTGCGTTTCTAGTTTCTTCCAAGAAGATAATGATGTGGAATATAAATATCAAGGAGTACAAGACTTACCCAAAGTTGTAGACTCGGTGATGTAGGTATAATTAGCTACGCTGGATCCAGCGTGGTTAATGGCGGTGATTTGGACGTCGTACTTGGTGTTGGGCGAGAGGCCTTGGAGTAGGAGTTTCCCCGAAGGCTGCAAATTTACAAACCGAATGAGGATTTTTGAATTTGGCGCTCAAAATAAAACACTATTTTTTCAACTCACCATCACAGTTTGCTTCCCCTCCCACCTCTTCTGGCCACTGGGCTTGTGGTCGACAGTGAAGCGTTGAACTGGGCAGTTGACGTCCCGCCACCAGTCGAATGTTAGGATCATCATGGAGGAGTTGCCGCTGATGACGTCATCTTTCTTGGGCATTGTTGGGCCTGGAAGAAACATTAATTAATTCAGCTTCTGGAACTAGAATCTTGTGTCCTACATTGCTAATCTCTTGTGAATTTTAAACACCACCAGGACGTCAAAATCTCCTTCGAAATCTCTCAAGTCAAGCGAAGGAAAAGATTATACTTCTACTGCTACTTCAAATGCTTCAGAATTTTGGCATGCCTGAACATCCGTCATTCTGTATATATGTTTCTTCTTGAGCTGATCACTTTTGGCTTTCAGCACATGATTTCTCGGCATGCTCTTGTGGAGAACAAGAAAGACTTTCCTTCAATCATTATGGAGAAGCTCTTCGAACCGTGTCTTGAGCTCCATACAAAACAAATGGACAAAACAAAAGCTTCTTCTTCTACGTTCTGAGTTCGGAGAAAGCAATACATCAAGAAAATACTTGGAGATACCCGCGTGCCCAAGAATTTAGTTTCTTTCCCTCATAATGAGGGGAACTGAAGAACCGCTAGAATTTACTACTATCTAGAATTCTAGAAGAAGCGCGCGCCACACCCTTATGTATTGCATACCAACAGGCGGCACGAACCAAAAACAAGACGTAAAAGCGTGTGTGTGCTAGAAGCTTGCTCCTACTGTGTCTTCTATTATAGTTGTCCGTCTTCTTCTAATCCACGATGAGCTTGTATTGTGTGAGTAAATGAGAAAAACAAGAAAACTTACTCATGCCCTTGGTCTTGACTTGGATCATTTCCGACGGTTTCCCCGTCCCAATTTTATTGAAAGCCGTAATAAAAAGTTGGTACTTGGAGCCGCAGATGAGGCCTTGCAAAATGTGATTATTTGTCCCGTCCCTCAATTTGTATTCTTCCCAGTCGCCCCCTTCTCGCTTGTAATTTATCACGAAACCTGCAAGAGAGAAACAGGAAGGAAATGAACAACATGGCAATCAATACAACAAGCAATCATCGGTATCACTACACGCAACTTCCAAACATGTATACAATTTTGTTGTATAAGGAATCTAACTGGAGGTCTCTCCATAAAGCCTCAGAGTCCTCTAAAGAAGTTCTGGAAGCCGCTCGCCGCCACGCGGCTACCTATACAATAATACTTGTTGCTTGTTGAATTGGACAAGTTGGACTTGTCACTATTGTTTTACTTTTAAGACTACAGGCTCCTCGTTCGCCAGAATTGCAAACAAAGCCAATTAACCACAAAGCCGGAAGAACCTTTGATTCCTTTCACCGAATCCAATTACCAAGTGCGCGGCGCCCAAGTCGCAGAAGTTTGGACAAACTGGCTGAGAGTTCAGAAGCGCTGTTGGATTTTTATGGAAGCCTGAATGTCAGCAATGTGACCCTCAGCATAAGGTTGAAACTGGAGGAACTTTGTGTATTTGCTTTTGGCCCTGGGCTATATTCCACCCGCCTTTTTCTCTTCAAACTGGCTGAGGCGAGGAGGACATGACTCGTTTATCGGATTTTAGTGCAAAACTTGCGTATATTCGATGTTTACATAGAACAAGACTTCTTTACAAAACCTTTCAAAACTTTTAGCACAGTAAGTACCTATGGCAAATGGACTCGAGTTTTTGGGAACCTTTTTCAGTTACATAAACGTGGAAGTTGTTGCGTTGCTACCTTGCTTTTTAAAGTCAGAGTATGGTAACATATGAAGATGCGGCTTCGCTTTCAACCCAAGGAAATCTACAAAAGCTTTCTGACTTGAACAGGAAGGACTTCATCCATATTTATGAACATTAGCCCATTATGTAGATTCACTTGACTTGTTCCCCCTGGAATATTAAGGTATGGGGGTGGACCTTGAGGAACAACAGCTAATCATAACAACAACACAAGAACCAAGGATATCTAGAAGCTCAAATTGTATTTTAGCCCACTTTAAAGGCACAATTAAGGCGCGGAATTCAAACAACGGCGTTTTCAAAAGCTTAATGAAAAGTGCATATCCTAATCCTCATTTTCGTATATAAACCCATTATAGATCTTCTTATGGACTTGAAGAAACTCGCAGCTTTATTAAAGAACCGTAGGTTGGGCTCTACTAGATTCCTCTAGTAGCTCCTCTGTTATAAATTTACCGAAGAGAGAAAGCTTTGAAATACTCATTCCATTTAAACCCATTACAGTCTCTCGCCGAAATTCCATACAAGTCCATAGTAAATGACAAAGTACTTGGAGTTCCATTAGTGACTTGCATTGCTATCCGCAGCAGCACCTTCTTCCATATACTTTTGCTCCATGTTCATAAACTACTAAACTATACTATCCGTTGAAATTGAGTCTGTATATTCCCCTTCGTCTCGGGTATTTTTCATCCAGGTCATTTAGGCACCTGTTTATATTAATAATTCATGCCGTGAAATGACTTTAGAGGAACGTGACTCGAGTGCTCATGTTCCGAATTAAATTCTTCCCTGAGGATCAAACGCGGCGCCGGATCGAGTAACTTGCGTTTAGATACCAAGTTGAAAAAAGCCTCAACTCATCCTACTATTCGCCTATATGAATAACATGTCAAATTTAAAAGGTCAAAAGGTCACCACATTTTTTTAAAATTCTTGGTACCCTCTACAGTCAAAGCTTCTCCTCACCTTTGATAACACTGCCGCCATTATCATCGACAGTCCAGCTAAGTCGCACGGAATCAAAGAAGACTTCCATAACGTTGAGGAGCGGCGGCTTTGGCGGTACCAAAACCTGCACTTCGTAGCGGATGTCATCAGAGCCCAGCTGGTTGGAGACGGAGCACGTGTAGTTGCCCGCGTGGTCAGGAGTAATGGCGGTTAGTTTCAAAGTGTCGACGGTGGCGCCACTTCCGGTTTTGACTTGTTCCTGAACATTGAAACAAAAAGCATGTCAAAAGGTCAAGCTCAAGTTTCACTGAGAAACGTTTCGAGTACATATATAAGTGTATACCGAATTGGAGAAACTGGAATCCATGTAGTTTTTGCCGTTGAACCTCCAGACTACTGCAGGTTCTGGAATCCCCACAGAATTGCATCTCAGGACGAGGTCACGTTTCCAAGGGATTTTAACTTTTTGGCTGAAACTGGCAATTTTGGCAGGTACTGCAAGAGAGAGAGAAAAGTCACGTTGTTGTTGGTAATGTTGCGGACCTGTTTATAGGAGAAAGCTGTTGAGAAGTATTCTAGAAATACTTGGCAATGTCAACTGACTGACTGAGACTTGAATGTGGACAACAAAAGAAGAAGCCTTTATGGCCATCAAGTAGTTTGAAATTTTTCACTTGTCGTCCTCTTCTTAGAAGGCTTCTACTGGTTGGTAAAAGCTTTCTCTGCAGCTATTTTAGGAGAAGCTATATAGTTTCGTTTCATACGCCTTTATATTTGACTCTATTCCTGATGCTTTTCCTGCTGTTGTTGAATCTAATTTCAGCATGTTTTTCCCTATAAAAGTATCTTGGAAAAGATCAAACAAGGAGAAAAGAGTGGGTGGAGAAAAAGAGACACGAGAGGTTAACCAAAGAGCATTTCAACAGAAGCTACGAAACACGGAAATATAACGCCATTTGCCTCTTTGGTATCAGGCAAAAGAGGGGGAAAGTCCAGAAATACGAGATTCTTCAAGCCGAATAACAAAAGCAATAGAATTTATTAGAAGTCATGAAAAAAGAAAAGACGATAGTCCACATACTGTCTGTAAAAAACATATATACAAAGGGCTCTAGCGAACAAATCTTGGAATCATCCGCCCATCCTCTTGTTGAATATATCCCAAGTGTGTTTCCACGTCTATGTTTTTCCTATCCTGAACCATTGGGAATCTGGCCGTAAACATAAATTCTACCACACGGTTCCTTCAGCTAATAATTTATAACAAAGGTTTTTTTCTTTTACTTTTCTTCCTACTGGCCTATTAAGTGCCAAGAGACTGGGTCAACAAATATCAGTCTTTACGGTCACAGTTTACAACTTGGTAAAATATTTCCGACTCCGTTCCGGCCCTTGATTAACGAATGTTTTCATTAGGAGGATAAATGGACCAAGGTAAGAAGGTTTAGCTAAGCTGTAATAATGTCCAAGAAGAAGAAGAAGACTCATCAGCATTAATCTCACTTGAAGATCGTAAAAAACCAGTTTACCTTTATTGGACGCTTGGATTCCAAGACGGCTCGTCGAAGGACCTTCGCCAATTTTTGTGGAGGCTGTGAGCCAAAACTCGTAACTTTGGCCTTCTTTAAGACCAATTACTTCAAATTGGTGCTCTTTCCCGTCCACTGCTGTTCGTGTGGCCTGTGAAGAAAAATAGTTGGAAAAAAGGGTGTGGAGAGTTAAAGTAGAGTATTTAAAAGATTTTAAATGTTTGGAGTATCTTCTTTGGAAGAAATAACTTGAAAAAAAATTAAACTCACTGTTTTAGCATCCTGCCCTTTATGGTACAACGTGTAATGTTTGACCACACCATTAGGTTCCAATGGGGGGAGCCATGAAATCAAAACCGAACGCCTCGAACTGACCATTGCTTTGAGGGCTGCCGGCGGACTGGGAACTGTAATAGATACAAGTAAAAATGTTTCATTAGCAGCAAATCAAATTACTCCAATACACAGTATAAGTTCCACAAAAGAAAAGGCTTCTGACAGAATAGCTTGCACTTTCATTTCCTTTTTTTGAATCACAGCAATTAAATTCTATAGAAGAGCCTCCTCTGTGTGAGTATATATGGGCAATTAAGGCGCCAACTTTCTCCGCTTCGCTATTCACACTCACACTACTGCTAGGAGCAATCTGAGCTACTACTATATTTCTAGCCCTACAGCAGCTACCCATAAGGTTAATGTATAAGGAAAAGAAAAGTTGGAGCACCAAGACTTGATTCCGTCTAGACTTATATGGAGAAATTTCCACATGAATCAAAAGAGTTCAAATGGACTTTCTCTCGGCGCTTTCACTTGTAAATTCCGCTCCACTGCCTCAACTCGTTAAGGTACGATTCTTTCCATGTTTCTTCAATGCACTGACTTTGAACAAGAAAGAAGAAGAAGGCGAAGAAGCCTCTTCGATGTTCAATCAGCTCTGATCATTTCTTATTGCCGCGATTCCTTTCGTCTCCTTTGATTAACACACGAAAAAAGAGAGAGAGAAAGTTGAAACATTTCTTGAGAAGACTCTTGATGGTTCACCAGCTTAATCGAAACTTTGATTTGGTGAAATAATGCTGAGGGGAATCCTAGGTTACTCTTCGAAGCTAATGGTCAAGAAAAATCTATGCTGTATTTTTTTCTAGGAAATCACATCAACGTCATAAGCAAAATGGATTAGTCGAAAAAAGCAACTGTCTAATGCATCTAATGAATACAAAACGCCCAATGGTCCGAAGTGCTTCCACGAAGTGAAGTACGTTTATCTGGAACAGAGTGCAAATGAGCCGCAAACTCACCATCTTCATCCGTCTCACAAAGCACCGGCTCCGACAGCTTCCCATCGCCCATCGAAGTAAACGCCAGAACCGACACCGAATAGTTGGTCCATTTACGAAGTGTGTGGACCGTTGTAGACCGCAAGGTCGTCACTTTGGTCTCTGCAGGGGCCTGTTCTTCGATGGTGTCACTGCTGCTGCTACTGCTGCTGTCTCCATCGATCGAGTACCATTTGGCGGTCGCCCAGTCGCCTTCGTCAGAGACCTGGTGGACCACTTTGTAGCCTTGGACGACGCCGTTGCGACCTTCGGGCTTTGGCTCCTCCCACATGACCTGGAGGCTTTGAGAGGATGTTGCTGAACATTGTATCTTCTCGGGTGGATCCGATGGGACTGCAAATTGATATGGCGGTTAATTTCAATTAGGATTGAATTGCTTGCCTATAATTAATAGCGAAAATATATTGAGTAAACTTTGGTGGGAACGGGTCCTGAAGGGCTAATTTTGGAGGTTTTGGGATATATACAACAAGCCTTGCAAAGGTCGACTGATGATTAATCTTCATGTCACATATCAGATTGGGCGAGTTTGCTGTGTATTGCTGTGTATAATAGAGTTTGATTGAAGCGTGACTCGAGTTGTTGATGAGTTGAAAAACCACGTGAGGAATGGTATAATTAATTACGGCCGTACCCACAAGCCAGGGAAAGTTTCTCTTGATGGAGCTTGCTTTCTCGTCGAGTGTGTTGTGAAACCCATAAAAGTTTACGATTATGTGGGTTACATTAATACGGTCTTAATGCCCGGGACCGTTTGAAAGTGGCGCGCATTCCTAAGGTCTAGTTGCTTTGCTGTGAGCAAGATTTATGTTTGGCAAAGGGAGAACTCGCTGACTCGCACACCCTTGAAAGCGTCAGAGTTGTTCATGGGCGAAATTTACTTTTGGCTTTTGAACTAAAATTAAATTTAATTACTTTCCCGCCACGAGTTGGCTGGCACGGGGCACGGGGTTGCGTGCAATTGGGCGCAGCATTCAGCGCCGCTTATCGGGTGTCTGTCAGCTCGTTTGAGATGCTACACGAGATTGGGCGCGGACATAATTTGTGAACTGTCCCTGCCCTGTGAAAACATTAAGAGAGGCGGGAAACACGGTTCTTATCAACACTGCTAATTGGTCGGGTAACGAGGATGGCGTGACTAGTGAGTTTGTATTTTCCCGGGCAAAATATCGCCTTCTCCATGTGTGGCGAGGCACGAATGAGAAAGTTAATGACTTGCTGCAGCAGGTACAATGATAAAATACAAATAAAATTACTGATAAAAAACAACAAGGAACTTCTCACCATCCTGATCCGTCACACCGACCGCTGGAGTTGACATCGGACCAGCACCTTTGGCATTGAAGGTTTGGACGACGATGGCGTAGCGCGCGTATTTTTTCAAGTTTTCCAAGGTTGTGAGACCTCCGAAGCCCGAACCGACCTGTCAAATTTCAAATAAAGTTCAGGTCAAAAGGTCAGCTAAAGCAAAAACTTGCACAAAAGTTGTTTACCTCGACAGTCTTGAAGTGATAGCCATGCATATCACTTCGATGTCCTGGAGGTTCGACGACCAACATCGAAGAAGAAGCCGAAGACTGCTGCGACTCCAGCGCCAAACCAAGCTCGCGGTAGCCCAAATAGTAGCCCAAGATGTTACCATGCCACAGGTGCTTCTCAGGTGGCGCCCATCGGACCTTGAGCCTCGTCGAACTCAGCGCTTCGACATGGACGTCAGTGGGCGGACCTTCGGGCGCCTCTTCGGCGGTGGTAACCTGGATGACGTCCGAGGGTTTGCTGAAGCCCATGCCGTTTTGAGCTACTACGCGCACGTGGTACGTTGTAGAGGGCGCTAGGCCTGGGAGCATGGCAGTTGTTTGGGTGGCCGGAATTGCGACTTCTTCCACTTCGGCCTCTGTCCAAGTTTCTATAAAAAGGTATTTTCATTTTTGTGGCTCCTTTAGAAATCCATGGATCCCAAAGAGTATATATTTTTCTGATGTAACCGAGCTTGAAGTATTTTAAGGATTTTTTATGGGACTTCAAAGACTGGAATTCATACTCAGTTCCAACCCCTTTTTTCAAGCTCAAGCTCATACAATTTTCATGTTGTTTCCGTTCCAGCTCACCTGCATTTTCAAGCCTACAAATCAGTACAAATACAGGTTGCATTTGCTGATGAAAGAACTCTTGGGACTGACATTGATCAAGACAGAAATGGCTGGAATCTCATCCCATTTAAAGTTTCCACCCGATTGCCCCTTTTCTAATTTCAGTGACAGATGGAGCAAGTGGAAGGGATGCTACAAATTTTTTCCACTCCTTCACGTCCCATCACGTCAACTAACTCGACACAAAAAAGTGCCGCTAGTAAGATATACGGCTTTTCACCAGCTTTCTTTACAGTTTCTCTTCTTCTAAAAAGCCTAACCTGTGGCTGGGAAACCATGGTAAAATACTCCAACTTCTTCAGGTCCTAAACCGCCTCTCCAGCCATGCGTGTCGTCGTCGTCACATGTGGTGACCATACCGTACAGTTGGAACCAGACGTGAAACTTATGGGATTTGACACTCTGCGCAAAATACGCACTTTCACCATCCACATCCGCTTCTAAAACTTGTTACCTATTTTAACATTCAGCTTACTTGCAAATTTTAAATTTAGCGCTTAAACCTCTCGAGGTTTTACTATATACACGCTTGACTTACTTTTGATACCATCAGCAGAAAAAAACGTATATATGGCTATTCTAAAGGACAGCGAGCGGCGTCCCCCCGTTTTGCAAACCAAAACTGCAAACGTATATGCTTTTCAATGGACTTTGGCTTCATCATCATATTATGTCCGTGCATACAAAAAAGCTTAGCTGGGCTATGGTCTGAGCCTTCTATTTTTGTAAGGTATTTTATTCTCAAAAGAAGCCAGTGAAAGCCCATATGCTATGCATGTAAGTTGTTAATAGCAAAGAACAAAGTTAATACACATACCTGATGGAAATTTGTACTGGATGATAAAGTTGATCAAAGGACTGTTGCCATTAAAGCTCTCCGACCATGAAATTTGAATGGATCTACTTTGCTCTTCGACGAGCCGTAAACTTGAAGGCTGTTCCGGCGGTTCTGCAAGATGGGCAAAAAAGAATGAAAATGAAACTACTGACTGAATTGGAATTCGTTGCGAAATTGCACACATCCATACATATGGACCAGCTTATTCAGCGAATTTTAAAAGCCTCCTCCGAGCTCAAGGTCTTTGAAGTAGTGGACGCTGGGACCGCTGCGGACTTGCGGCGCTCACATGACACACAAATATAGCATTAACAATATAATAAAGCTGCTAGGTTTCTCCACACCATTAAATTCACATTTGCACTCTTGAATTCCATTCAAACAACGTTCAACTGGACTAAAAGCGCCATGTTTCGAAATGATTACCGCTGCTGCTGCTGGTACTTCATCCGCATTCCATCCATACTTTTCCCTATGGTGTCTATACACACATGTGATATTTCGCCTTCTATCATATAAAATACAATGGAAAACAAGAAGAGAGCTGGCAATAATCCTGTCACATTCCACATGCATATATATTCTGTTGTTTTTGCCCTTTACTTTGACAAGTCCCAGTACTGTGTGTCTATAATATACATTTTCAAAAAGGTCCTCCAAAAACACATGTTATTAGTTATAGTGTCGAATTTACCAAAAGCCACACATGTGCGTTTCTCTCTCTCTCTGGAGGTATAAGCTTACAGGAACTCTGTAGAATAAGTCTTCATTTGTATACATCACAACAAAAGCCGCCATGACAGTAATGGAGAGTGCCACGTCCACATGCTCGACTACTACAACACGGCCTTGAGCTCTGGTAAATAAATTCGGCGCTCTTCCGGAACAGAGTCAAAGTATAGTGCATGAGGGAAATAAATGAGCCAACCTTGTACTTTGAGCGTCACCGAAGTCTGATCTCCGCCGAACGAGTTGGAGGCTTTGCAGTGGTAGAGGCCGCCGTCGGAGCGGCTTGTCGAAGTGATGAGGAGCTCGGATTGGATGCCATCTTCCATGTCTTGGTGTCGGATGGAGTACCTGAATCAAAGACGTCCAGTTAGTTGCGGCCTGGAAGAAGCAAAGTTTTGCAAGCTGCAGCTTACCTGCTGGACCCATGAGGTACAATCTTGGAATGTTTGTAGGACCACTGGACTTCGATGGGCACATCGCCTCTCGCCTTGCAAGGCAAAATAGCCTTGTCACCAGCCTTGACGGAGATTTCTTGGTCCCTGTCGATGAATTCGGCGGGCGCTGGAATACATAAAGAGAAACATTGACATTTCAAGGGACATGTTGTCAAGTTGGATACATCCAGTTGGCGCCATGTACAGGAATAACGTCTTGAAAAAATAGTACACTTGTGTATATACATCTACGTGCATGCATACAGGTGGAGGATAGAAAAACACGTTTCGTTGATACAGAATGGAATAGAATCAAGTACGTGTTTCCCTTGTATTTGTTCAAGGGTTCTGAAACCATGCCATTATTCACGCCACGTATATATTTATAACTAAAGCGATTCCATTATCACCGGCTGTCGTCGCTGGAGTCATCAACGGGCCTACAAAATACATGTAACAATATGGCATGTATATCAGTAGCAACGTAATTACACTTCCTTCTTCTGCTCGTAAGTTTAATCAAAACAGACGGCGAATGCTTTCCGTTTCTATGATTGAGAGATCGAGAGAAATCTGTCTCGTATGGATCATTCTAAATTTAGCGAGGCTTTATTTTATATATGCTCATTCTTGAACACAAACAATAACAATCCATTTGGAAGTAAATTTCCTAAGGTTTCAAACCCACAAACGTTTAAATTGCAAGTGAGGAGTGAAACTGCTATTGTCACATTTACGGCGAAAGCTTTTCAAGTAAAATCAATACGATTTTGGTAAATATACATACATGTGTAGACGCAACACACGTGCTGGGGTAATTGGTTTACAATTGTGGAAATGTATATTCCTTTTGCTAAATATTTTCCAACAACTTTCGCAAAACAAATATACTCGAATGCAAAAACAACAACAACAACACACAAAATGTCCTCCTCAATTTAAAAGCGGAAATGAAGCAAAAGAGCTCTCGGAATATTTGCCAAACTCTATTTTGTTTGACATCCGCATGATGCAATTTAAAAACTTTTCAACAATATTCTCTTCTCCATAGTTCAAGTGGCTATAAAACCGCCATAATACAAATTGAGACAACTTTCCCCAACTCCAGACCAACATCACAAAATCACAAGAGACTTGATCAGTTACTGCTGCCTCCAGCTCCGAGCTTTCAGTTGCAAAAAGCTTGCCACCATCATCAAAACTTGTGTCTATGTAGTCAAACAAGCCACTCAACAATCCTTTTGAGAAGAGGTTTTGATGATCGTTAATGAGCAATGCGGATGATGGGATTGTATGCTCAAAAAACACAAACAACAAAGTTTGGGAAAACATTCTGGGAAAATATCAGCCAGCCAGTAAATATTGAAACATTTAAAAAGAAAGCTGTAAACATATGTGTACAGAACTAAATTATAAATATAGAAAAAATCCTGAAGGTCCCGGTCAGTTTTAGATTTAAAATTTATGCTCAACAGTCTTACAAAAAACTTGTCTCTTTCTATGCCAGATTGTACAAAGACTTTTGGAAACAGATTTGCTTGTAAGCATTCAAAAAATCCCTGGCAAATCCACAGAGACCATGCAAAAAACAGATTCAATTTTGACTCAAAGTACTACAGCCTATGCCCAAGCCTTGACTTGAGCTACTTTGTCGTATTACACGAAGTATAGGAACAAGTACTCGTTTGAGTCGACAAAACTATTCGACGAGCTCTGGTTGCTCCTGGTAGTTGGTTTAGTGGTACTCGTTTCCGCTTTGGGAATTGTGGCTTCTGTGGGACCTTGATTATTTCACAGTCAGTATTCACACAGCCATATATGTTCTTTCTCTCCGTTCTAAAAGTACAAGCTTTTAAAGCGTATTTCTTTTAGATTTTTCTCAACATTGCCTCACCGCGTACATTTTACTTGACTTGCAGCAGCTCAACAGCTTTCTTATGGTTTTTTTGTGGTTCACCTTTTTTCTTGAGCTCCATACAGTTTCTGCAGGTTCTTTTGCTTAAACTGGTTTCTGTCCGTCCATTTCCTGCACTTGTACCAGCACTTTAGCCTTCGCTTAATTTGGTTTCGGCCTCTTTGGGGAAATTTGCAGGGTTGCTGCATTGTACAATTGCCTTGCATTTGGCTGCTAGACCTTTTGTATATATTTTCAGGCTCCGTCCGATACGAATCTTTCCATTTTCATCCCGCATTTCTCTACTACATACGTGAACCAACTTTCAGTAAGTACAAAACAAAATCAAAGTAATTTAAAAACAAGATAACTTGGACGTTTCCCGCTTCTTCGATGTGTCACTCACACTGAAATTTAATACACGTCGACGAGGAAGTGGATGGAAGTTGGATACTGCTGAATTGTTGTTGGATGGACGGCCATTTCTCCAGGCGGGTAAACTCATTCCGGCCTTTGTTTGGCGGTCAATTGGAAAATTCTTTTGCATTCTTATTCCTCGATTTCGCCTAAAGTTCCATCACATGTATACAAAAGTGTAAAAGACTGACATGGTTTTTCTTTCTCCCTCTATCTGGAATCAAATGCCCCATTTTCTTAAATAACGGAGAAATCTTTCTTTCACGACCCAAGAACATCAGTCATTCTGACTTTTGCCATTCTTTTCTATTCTTCGATCCTCGTCGTCGTCGTCTTGGTCGATGTGATCGCCATAGATGGAAAGACCAGAAAGAATTGAAGAAACGTTATTATTGCAATTCTACGGGATTCGTAAAAAGACTTTTGCAAAACCTGCCAATTCAACCTCGATCGAATTCGTTTAACCCGGCGAATGTGTATACAAGGAGAAAAGAAGGGAGGCGATGATAAACGGCTGTGGAGGAAGAACCAAGTGCCAGAGCATTTGAAAAGCAAGTAGTTTTGTGGGTCTTGGACCATATGTTCCACAAGGTTCTTCTTCTATATTTGAACTTGTGTAATTTGGAAGTACAATGCGCGCGCTCACAATGGCGAACGGCAAAGCCGTAGTAGCATCTCTCAGATTGTCATTCATCATTAATGGTTCCCATTCTGGGCTCAAATCGGTTTCGGAAGAGTTGCTTTGTTTGTATGTTTGTGTGTGTACAAGTTGTAATTTTGTCTATAGATTCACACGTTGCTAGAAACATGGGAGAAGTAAAAGTAATCTGCGAACTTGATTCCTTCCTGTGTACAATCTAACGGAGTAAGTAAAACAAAAACATGGATGTTTTGGCTGAAGAAGAGACTTGTAGCTCTGACGATTCAGGATGTAGGATTTTAAGGAACGAAGGCATTAATTTAGCGTTAGCGTTCTCGAGAACTTGACTTGAAATTGTAAACACAGGGAGTTTCGAATTTCAACTTCAACAAGATCGAAAGTGTTAGCAGTATAAGAAGGCAAGAAGGCTATAAGACAACAAAAAACGATAAAACAATTTATGAGTCTGGAAGCAATGCAATATGTTTGTTGTCGTATCTCCGTTTGTTCCAACGGTCTTGAACGTGAAACGCCCGGGTGAAAATGGCATTATCTCAACAAGCGAAGTTCTGAAGCTCGACTTCGACTTATATACTTGAGTTCGAGCTGCTGCAGATCAGGCGCCACATTTAGATTTTCTCAATTGTAGCCATTGAGTCAGCTATTCCAGCTTGTAATTTCAGATTTAGATACAACCAAAATTCCAGGCTTGAAGATACACAAAATTGTAGAGCTCCATGGCTTCATTCCAGCCATAGTGAGTGCAAATGTCTCTCTGATTATTCAGTTTTTGCCTTTAAATTCCAGCTGGCAAAACCAGAAGAGAAGAACCGAAGTAGACTGAATTTACAAACAAGCCACCAAAAATGCATGCATGTATTTGTACATATATTTATAGGTCAAAACCGCAAACAAAAACAAAGTACACAATTGAAATTTTAGAGACCTGTGGGAGCTTAAGCCAATTAGTAAAAGAATATAGGAGAAAAAGAGAGCACTTGAAGTGTATTATTATGGCGCCAACTTCGAATGTTCAGGTATTAAAAAAATATACATGCATATATTTATTGATGTGAAATATCAGAAACTTACCGTTAACTTTGATGAAAATGACTTTACTCAACCCTGAGCCCACGTCATTCCTCGCTTCGCACAAATACTGGCCTTCGTCCGATTTTCGAATGTCTTCGAAGCGAATAGTTCCGTTGGATTCATAAACTGGGCCCGCGTATGGAATGTCTCTGTAGTCGCCGGGCTGGGATCCTGTAAAAGAAGCCGATGGAATTACATTAAAATACATGGATAAATTATCAAGAAAGAATATTTTATCAATGTTCATTCATATAGCTTATTATCAACGAAATCTCCAAAGTCTTCGATGGAGCTTGATCAGGTTCTCGTACTTCAGTATCTTTGTTTGAGTGAGTCTTTTAGTTTCTACTACACTTTTAATCCGTAATCCAATCTCCTTGTTTGGGAATTTGAGCAAGTGTTACGTCCTCGGCACGTGCTACTTCTTGGGCTTCTGATCCAGGAAATTCTCAAGAAAGACACACTAGATTCCATCCACCAAAAGACACTAAATTCTTCGACCTGCTCCTCCATTCAAAGCCATTGATTTTCCCCATGAGTTTAGTTGAGGCATTCAGTTCGTCTAAAGTCTAGTCAGTGTCTTGAATGTCTCTCAATTATTTCACTCTTTGAACCGTCCAAGCATACAGAAGCATGGCAGCTTTTACCTTTACTTTCTTAGTCTCAAGCCCACACGTTCAGATACATATAAAATAGCTGAGCTTCCACTTCTTCTTGGCCCGCCATATTTAAGCGAGAACTAAAAGCCTCCCAGGGATTTACCTAGATCAGTCACTTTTGCTCCAGCTTCTTCTTCTTCTTACTCGTTCATATAGTCGAGAACCTATTTGGTTTGGTGCTTTCCAAGAATCTCGTGAATTTCTCCCAGCTGTCTGTGTGTATGTGTCTAGAAGTACATTTACGTAGCTTTTCTCCTTGTTCCTAAATTTTGGCTGGCTCCTGCTTTCACTCCTGGTCCGATATCGCACTTTCCATCATCAACGTCAGCCAATATAACCTCAAGAAGCGAGAGATTCCAGAAGCCCTCCAACCTTCTCCAACGTTCATCACCTTTTGTCCTCTGCCCTAACCCTTTACTCGCCATGTCACTGCAGAAGTATGCTTCAAAGCAGCCACTTTTCGAAGCTTACACAGGCCTTTAAGCCACCCATGGCGCTGATACCTCGCCGAAGAGCGAGCGCACTTCAGTAAGCCTCCTGCATTCCATCATCATCCGCTGGCTTTATCAAGAGTGAAATCTTGGCTCGAGTCTGACAGCCTGTATATGGGCGCTTCCTTCCTTGAAGGACAATTCAGCCGGGCGGGCTTCATCATTTCGTCATCATCATGAACACACACTTACATACATGAGAGCGAAGCGAAGTACAAGCGACTTGAGGAGTCTCGTAAGAGGATCATCATTTATTATGGTCGCCTTGGGCTTCGCTGTGTTGTTTGAAACTCTTGCTGAACAAGCATCAAGCATGGAGCAGATATGCTTCATGATATTCGCGCATTCATTAATTTATGAGAGATTCGCGGTAGCGAATTGAGAAAGATCTTGTGTGATGAATTCAGTCATGTGAAATGAATGGCGGCAGATACCCGCGTATCGCTTGCTGAATTTCGTACAACGAACCTCTTGAGGTTTGTGGCTTTTGTGAGCTGAGGTGTGAGTGGTACCATATTTAGGAGCAGCTATATAATTAAGGTTCGAATAGTTCCAGTTCCGAACCGTGAATCGGAAAGTGTGCCTTCAAAGTGAAAAACGAGCCTTTAATCCCATGTTAATCCTGATGACGTTTATTTTTTCTTGCAATATCTTAAATGAGAATCAATCAACAGCTTTTGCCCCCTTCTCCCTAAATCTCTCTTTGCTTTCGGTAATCCCTGTTAAACTCTCTTTTTTTTCACGAGTAACTAAAAGATTTATGCACACCTCATCAACTCATGACAAAACCAAAAGTAAACTTTGGCCTGGAAATCTTGTTGAAATCTTTTCCATCCGGTAAATCCCCGCAAGGAAAAACAAACTTGGAAGAAGAAGAACAAGAAGAAGGGCGAATATATACGAAAAACAAACGAAAACTCATCTGAAACGAGGAACAAAGTTGTCGAGAAGGATTACCTCGAATGTTTCCTTCTCCCAAACAAGTGAACCAAGTGAGTAGGTAAAATATAGGAAAAAGCACGATTCTTCATGGTGTCTATCAAAGACCATTTCCGAAACCTTCTTTGAAATACAACACCTGAGCGAAAGCAGTGTAAAGCTCCATGCTTTTGTCCGTGTTTCTATAAAGAGAAAATCTGTGTGTGTACGACATGTTCAAAACTGTCGTGATTGTCCGTGTCAGTTAATGCGTGATGAAGACTGATGAATCCTCCGACTCCTTCCACCAACTTCCGCATCAGCTCCACCAAACCGAATGCATTCAGCCGACTTCTATCAAAATCAAAGCCTTTGTCGATCGACCAATTCCAGGCCTTTAACAAAGAAGAGCACAGCAAAATCCTCAGCTCTTTTGTGGTTCCGGAAAAATATTTTGCAACTTTTTTGAGCTCATACACAACGCGTGAGTTCCAGTGAATACATGTAGAGACAGGTACGAATTTTTTGCAAAGTTGGTCAACTTTTTTGCAAAATTACTTTTCCCGCTCACGTCCCGACAGCCAAAGTAAATTAGCTTTCACTTTCTTCACGAGATTCGCGGCCCGGAAGCTAGCTAATGTAATGAATAAGGAAGAAAGGGCGGGAAATTTGGGGAATACTTTAAAAACATACGTACCTGACGCCCTCTTCCAGGTGATCGAAGGGGCCGGATGGCCATCGGCGGAGCACTGGACGGTAATTAACTGGCCGGCTGAAACGTTAATGTCGTGGGGCTCCAAAGTCCATTTGGGCGGGACTGTAAGGAGAATCAATGAATAGGCTCTCATTACTTTTTCTGTTTACAAATTGCTCAGACTTTGACTTTCGCAGCAGCCAGAGCCATAGAAGCTGTGTTTTTGCTGCTTCAGCATACCACGGCAAAAAGGAAAAGCTTGAATTTCACAGAGCAAAACCTCTGGAATTTGCCAATTATTTCCCTACCGCATACAGTTTCCATGTTATCTCTTCTTTTTGGAAAAGGAAACTTTCCCGGGCCGGGTAGCAGGCAAAAGGCAAAAGGCTCTGACTGACTACTGAACAGAGGGAGGAAATAAGATGCAAACAAAACTGTTTACCCGGAACACACTGCGAGAATGTAGGGAAAAGGCGGGAGTTGCAGGACCGGAAAAGGAAAAGAAATCCAATTCATTTACCGTTTACTGTGAGAAGCGCCGTATGAAGTTCTTTTCCCGCCGGGTTCTCGGCGATGCACGTATATTCGCCGTTGTGGGCGGACGTCAAGGAATCTATAACGAGCGTCGTTGAGTATTCGTCAGGGATCCGAACTGTAATGCCCTGTGAAAGTGAGACGAGAGAGAACTAAAAATCAAGCGTATTTTTCAGTATCTCGTTCACTTCAATATATTATAGGTTCTTCAATCAAGGATCATTTTGAACAAGCTTCGGGAGTTTTTACAATTCTGTTCAAATACCGTTCAAAAATCATGGGCCTGGAAGTTAAAAAATCTTCAATGTCAACTCTCTAAAATCCAAATTTGGGGCACATATAAACTGCTGGGGCCCTTGGGCTCGTTCAAACGTCAAAGTCGCCCAAGTGGATTGACTTGAGCTTGTACATGGAAGAAAGGACCTTCGCCACACTTCCTTCCACCTGTCAGTTAGCATGGCAATAAAGAATCGTTCGAGCTCTAGACTGACTGAGCGAGTCTCAACGAACCAGAAGCTTTGAAATTCGGAGAATTCGGACGGAAGCTATATACACGTTTATATATGGGCATTGGGCATTTACTGCACTTTGTGAGAGACTTGGAGACTTACGGCTGATGTTGCTATTGGCTTTCCCTGAAACTGCCAAGTAAAGTCTAGCGGCTTGTCTCCCTCGAGAATTTGACAAGACACTGCCAGTCGTCTCCCTTCTCGCAAGTAGTCGCTCAGGAATTGGAAAGGCATTATTTTTGGCGGCACTGCAACAAGGAGCAAAGAATCGACTAAACATTATTCTCTGACTTTGAAGAAGAAGAAGAAGGAGCTATTAGAGCTAATTAAGTAAGCAATTCTTCTTCCATCTCCATCAAACTTCCAAAAATTAGCCTTCAAAAATACTTGGTTCGTACCTACAACTTGGACCTGCAGATCCCTCGAAGCCGTCAATCCAATCCTATTCTTAGCATGGCAAGTATACACACCATCATCGTCTCCTCTTTGGACGTTATCCACTATGAGCGTGCCATTCGGATAGACGCGCTGCTGCCTGTTTACTGGAAGCGAAGTCCCGCCTGGAAAAAATCCCCAAAAATTCCGTCGAATCAAGTTCTGGCCCCTGATTAACTGAAATGGCTCTCTAGATTCTCCACCCGGACTGTAGCCATGAAGAATCATTGGCAAGCGATAAAATCGGATTTGCCATCAACAGCAATCAAAATTGTACAAGGTCCATAAATATATACGCGAAAATACGGACCTCTCTCCCACCAAATGTTATCTATCGGATGTCCTGAAACTGGGCAGGAAATTTGGAGTCGTTTGCCCGCCACTGCCTTAATGGGCGCAACATGTCGGATGAACGGCGGTCCTGCAAAAACAAGAGCGAAACATTAAGGTCAGTGGGCAGGCGATGAGCGCGAAGCGCTCAGCGCCAAACTTCGAAGACCTCCTCCAACGTACCATAAACGTTGAGCCTCGCCGAATGTCTCACAGACCCTACAGCATTGGCCGCGGTGCACGTAAAAAGCCCGCCATCTTCACCGCGGACGCTTGTGATATTAACATGGGAAATCACGTTGTCATGTATTGTAACATACTGGCCAACTAGGAACCTGCGAACAAGAAACACAAATGCCACACTTGTAATAATGGTACATACGTACATACTTACAGAGAAAAACACACCCGGCAGTATTTTTTAACAACGACACAACGACCATCATCAGCACAAGAGACATTATCTCGAGTCGTGTTATGGAAAATCAATAATAACCCACACAGCACAGTACAGTAGCTAGCACATTGCGCTCATACAAAGGTTCTTTCGCCCTTATGTTTCCACACGCCGGGGAAATCTCTTGACAGACGTGCTATTGTCAGTATATGGAGGACGAGGAGCGAGAATGAAACTTGTGGAAACTGTGCGCTGCTGCTGCAGCAGCAGCAGCAGCAGCGTTGAGGATTTTTCATGGTCATTGGGCATTTGGGACAGTATTAATGCCTTTTTGGCAAAAAGCGCTTTGTTGTCATGACGACAAAATACCATAAAGCGGCACTTGAAAGAGGATTTTCCCCAAAAACATATATACACACACATAACAACAAACGCACCTCTCATTTTCAGGTATCGCGAATCCATCCAAAGTCCATTGGAACTGGGGCGGCGGATTTCCGACAGCTGTACACTTGAATGATACGGACGGACCTGTTTGAAGCGTTTGTTCTGTGAAGCGATAAGTAAGTTCCGGAAGCACCGCTGAAAGTACATGACCAGTCGCTAAAATAGGTGAAATACTCAATGACCTTTTTAAGACTACTCTATGACTCGTACTCACATCCTAGCCTCAACTGCGCACTGTCCTGCGCAGTTTGCACTCTGTTGCTTGCGAAGCACTGAAACATGCCTGCATCCTGAGCCTCGACGCCCTCAACGGTGAGGACTTCCCTCGGTCCAATTTTGTACCTGTGAAATTTCGAATATCCCGCCAAATTAAGCCTCCTCAAATTTTCTAGATTTTGTCAATCATCATAGAAGCGGTGGGGGAGCTTAAAGCCAGTGCCAAATTTAAATTACCACTCGAGCAAAAAAAGTATTCAAATCAAACAATTTCCTTCTTCTGATGGGACATTGTCGCGCGGGAATTTAATAACTGTCTGTTGGAAACGCTTATATTCTTCTTCGTCTTTCCGCTTTCGCTTTACAACATTCCCAGGCTTTTTCCTCATCGACTATAAGAAGAATAAGAAGAAGAAAGGAAAAATGAATCCTAAGAAAATAGGAATCTAATCTCATCGTATCCTGGTGTGTGTGTGTATGCTTTCTTTTTTTCGTCTTCTCATCTCGCCTTCTTGAAAATGCATACAAGGAAACGGAGACTCGAGCGCCGGACGAGCGGAATACCAATAAGGATTCCTATTTTCTTTTTCGAGGAGAAAGCAGTCTAGTTTCTCTGAATATATATAAACGATAATCATGGTCTGCGAACTAAAGAAGGAAGATTTGTTGAAGAAAAAATACATTTATTCTTCCGAGAAAGCAAAGAAGAAGAAGAAAAAGGAGGCAAAAAAGACCAAGAATCCATTCAATTTCACCTATTAGCCAAAGAAGCCTCGCCGACGACAATCCGAACGCCATCCTTGTACCACTGGATTGAATCAATTGGACTTCCGCTCACTAAACACCGGAAATTGGCACTTCGGCCCACATCCACTACCTGACTTCCAGGCGCCAGTTGGACGCGAAGCGGCGCTAAATTTTAGAAAAAGATGGTCAGAACTTAATTACAGGTTCCACAAAAAACACATTGGTACTTCAGTACAGTTCTTGAAGACCACAAACTCACCAAAAACGTTCAAACGAACTCGAACATCCATTTGCGAAACGCTGTTGTTCAGTCTGCAAACATAGTAGCCTGCGTCTTCATTTCGAAGACCTGTAATCAGGTACGGGCCTGCGGAGCGGCCCGAAGTGGAAGCCGATTGGGCGGCCGCTAGGCCGCCCGGTCTTCTTCGGTACTTTGAAGTCATCGAAGAGAGCTCCGTAAGGACTCCGTCAATTTCTTTCAACCACCTGTAAAATTAGGGGAAAAACTCCATTAGCTTTTAGACTTTTGGTCGGTCGAAGTTGGCCCTCAACTCAAAGTCTCTTCGAAGTCGCCTGAAGTTGTGTTTAACTTTTCCTTCCCGCTAATAAAAATTTGAATTCCGACCGTGGTTTCTGTGCTATGTACCCAACTTTTTCAGTATTCCGTCAACATCAGAAACGTCTGCTTTTGTTATGGCTCCTGCTGCTGCAGCCATAAACATTTTATGAAGAATCAACCGAGAGAAAAATGATAGCGTAAACAAATTCACAAACGCTGTTGTTCGCTTATTCGCTCTTGGCCGCCTGTCCCCGACGTATCTTTATCTGACTGCGACATCTCTTGCATAATATTTCATCACCTTGTGGAAAGATATCATTTCCCGGCCTTCATCCGCATTCTTTTTGCCTCTCGTATTCTCCCCCCCGCTCGTGTTAACAGGTACCCCAACTTTTCCCATACAAACTTTATCCATCAACCCAAAAAAAGAAGAGACACAAACCGACTTTTCTTCTTCTTCTTTCTACCCACCACCAACGGTAATGGGATATCGCAGGTAATTTGTAAGTCAAAAACATGTCATGTTCCAGCTGCGACACACGGCACACATAACCCAACTAAAAGAACCGACATGTAAAAATTTCCCTTGAAAATGCGGTGGTGAAAGCTGAGAGAGTGCAAGAGCTGCT
>JAQGBJ010001592.1:0-21850 GCA_034698345.1 Sphaeridia pumilis
ACGACAGCGTCTGATTGTGTTGTGAACGAACGTGTATTTGGTTTACTTGTGTTTGTGAAATAGTCAGTAGAAGAGGTCGATTAAAAGTCAAATGATCGTCAAACCTCAACCAACGTTTAATAGTTGTTTGTTTCGTAGCTCTTCGTGATTGATAGATTTTCCAGATTGATAGTAATGCAGACTTGTAAGATTCAAAGTCAGACAGACTAGTAAGACAGAAAGTAAGATAGAGGCTGTAAGCCTTAAAGTAAGATAGACGATTTCAGAACATCCGAGGTTTCCGGAGGTGCATGGTTACCAGAGGTGCATGGTTTCAAGAGGTGCAAGGTTACAAAGGATCATCGTTTAGAATTTCAGAAAATAGCCCATTAGAACCCACCTACCGTACATACCGGGGAGGTTGTAGGCTGGTAGAAAACAACATTAATATCCATGTATCAACATTAGTTTTGAGTATGAGCAAGAGCGGAGCCTTCGACAAATTCTATATATTTTTTAAATTTTCAGCCAGCCGGCGGGTCTCACAACATAGATCCCGACCTTGAAGTTTCAATATTGACCCAGGGAATAAGGAAGCGAGTTCGGGAAGGCACTTTTCCACTGCCATTCTACCACCCAACTCATACAGAAGCTCTGAAGAAAGCCTTTCCGGAGCCTGGATGCTCCCAACTACCTCTACAGGACGTCAACACTGATCGTCAAGCTTTTCAAGCTCAGCAAGCCTCGGGCTGTCGCCGTAGCAATGAGACACATCTACAAGGTAAGCCAAGCATCTTTGAACAACTTGACGACCAAGTCTCTGGAGCCCTACCTTCAAGTCCAACTAAATTCATGGGACATTTTCAACAGAGTCTCATCAGCCCAGAGTCCAGCATGAAGAACATAGTGAGCTGAGTAAGACCGAGCAGTCAAAGAAGCACACTCCCATCCCTAATCCAGAATCAGAGCGCGGCCAGAATGACCAAGTACCATCGGTTGACACTGCAGTCGGTCGTCGTATGTCGCAGGAAGATGCTAAGAACAATGGAGCCGAGCAGTGACTGGGTCAACAAGCCTGACCTTCGAGCTGATCACATGAACAAAGTTGGCTTTGATGACGTCATGAACTAAAGTGTTGCAAAATCCGAGTGCGAAACTGGTAAAACTCAAGTTCATTTCACCCCTCCAGCTGGAGGCAAGCGCCGAGGGAGACCAGAGGAGGTTGATTAGACTCAGAAGAAGAAGCAGAAAGCTGGAAATGTGACTAACGGGCATAATGGTAGCTTCAATCAAGGCAATTTTCAACTGTCCGAATCGTCTCCTGAAGCATCTCACGGGACAAGTAATATCGGCAAAAGGCAGATATATAAGCGAGTCGGGTTTTTACCTTTTCTAGGATTAATTTAAAATTGTGATTCTACAGATGTTTCTGCTGCTCTAACTGATGCCATAGCTACTGCAAGAACGCCTACAAAGAAGGCAACCCAGTCTGCTCATCAACTCATACCGGCCTCCAGTAGTGACTCGTATCCAGATCCGGAAGTTCATCTGCGCGGGCCTGTTCCCCCTCAAAAGAGTAAGTATCTTTCTATTGTTATGGAATTCAACGCTAGTTCTTAATCTAATCTACAAAAGTTAATAAAAAGTTTATTTGATGCTGTTGCAGGATTGGAACCAGTTCCACTTACATCGAATGTTCAAGCTTCGAAAACTCCAAAGAAACAAGAAGTACAGTCACAAAACATCGAAAAACCAAAGCAAAAGAAAAAGCTGTCATTGGTGGAACCACCAGTTTCAGTCCCTGTACATGATTCGCCTAGCGAAAAGAAGAGGGAACGAGTTCTTCCGCCATTCTTTGCAAGGCTTGGATTACCCAGTGACGGTGACAATCAACCGCAGAAGAAGGCTAAAACTCAACAACCTGCTAGCTCTGCCGTCCCAGCAACAAGTTCCGCAACAGCATTCGACCCACCACCAAGAAAGAAAGGAAAATTTAGCAGACGCCGCCGCTACAAGTAAGACAAAGATCAAATGTCTGACTTTGTTCCGATGGTGATTATGCTAACTGATGCTTTTTCGTTTGTTTTAAAGATGCCAGCTGCGTGGGAAAGAGATGCGTTCTCAGCTTGGACTGGAGGGTCATATGAGGATCCATACTGGAGAGCGGCCATTTGAATGCAAGATTTGCGGGAAAGGGTTTTCCCGTAGAAGTGCTTTGAGAGCGCATGTTATGTGCAGGGTTTGTTCGAAGGGGTAAAGTAGGTACTAGGGAAGGAACGCCGGTGGCTGAATTAATTTTTATAGGCTTTTGTGCTGAGTTTCGTGAGAAGACAGAGAATTTTGAATGATGAGGGGCAATTTGTATGTCGGTGTTAAAAATTATCACTTTGTAGAAAACTGGGGTTGGAAAGGAAGGGTTAATGCTGATTTTATACCATGAGTGACTTAAATGTGTACTGCAAGATATAAACTCCAGATACTTATTTTTAATACAGGGTTTTTAACATTGATTTTAACCAAGATGATCTTGGTATCTATCAATTCTAGGAGAACGATAGTTGATTCTGGATTTGCGTTTGAGACAATTTAATTGTTTGTTGGTTGGTGGCCAGTTTGTGCAAGTCTGTTGTGAACGACTCATTGTGGATGTATATTTCATTACGTTCATCAGAGAATTTCTAGTCGTAGAGCAATTGGTGATGAACCGTAAGAGTGATAAGTCAAACTTTGCAAACCGCAATCAACCAGTTACATTTATCTATTTGCTGGACATTTTGGGTGACGCGTAGGGAATATTATATAGGAGCTGGAAAAATCCTTGAATACATTTTCTTATTCGTCCCTGCGGTGCTGAGTCCGACGTCCTCAAACTCTCGACGATGACTTTGAAAGTAAAATTGCAGCCCTAGAGAACTTACTGGTTATGTTCTATGCTTCATGGTAAGTGCCAAGTTTGAGTATCAGTATTTTGAAATACGGGTTTTGAGGGATGGTGACCCAGCATTCACATTCGCTAAGGTCAGTTTGCCAAATTTTGCTGTGATGTTGAACCTGTGAGTTGAAAATTGTTTTGATACTGGCAGCCAGGAAATTGACAAGGCTGCTAGGGAAGAGATCAGACATGTATCCTGATTGAGCAAGTTAAGTTGCCAAATACATGCTTGGAAATGTATGGCCTTCCCTTGTGGTCTCTATGCACTTCGCGCGTGCTTATTCAGGGATCTACGGTTATGCATGAATGTGTCGCTGAATCAGGATTAATGCCAGGTGCTTTCCTGTTTCCCATGAATAATGAAGTGCGATGTGAGAACTTTGTAAATGCCTATAGAAGGAAGAAGAGTTGAGAAATCTACCGGAAACGCTAGAACATTCTTATCGCTAAGGTTTCAAGGCATCAGACGCTTATCTTGTAAACTAGAAGTGATAGGATCACCGATCCAACGAGCTGGCAGCAAAGGGTGATGTCAATGTACTGTTCAACGACACTGTTCTCTAGCTTTTCAAAGGAAATGATGAGCTAATGCTTTCGCTCAATAACAGGATGTATCGTTCTCACGGGCAAATTGTCAATTCAGAATTAGCACAATATGTGTGACTGAGGGAAATGTGTGAAGCTAGAAAAAAGAACAGATGCGTGGTTATTGGAACTGTTATCAAATGTTCATCAGATGTTTTCCCAGATATATTGCCGGCATATTATAGTAGGAGAATGTAGATGCTCAGAAACCATCTGCGGTTAGGTTGATGCTTGTGGTACTCGAGGCTGGCTCACCTGAATTGGTTAACGATGTGTGTTATTCACAGCTAATGTCTTTGGTTACTTTATAGGCCGATTGTACCGAAGCCGGCAATGAACCTGTAACAGGATGTCTGTTTCCGGATATTCCGCCTTGAAGATCTACAAAAATGGAGAAATTGCTTCTGAGTACAATGGAACCAGAGAAGCTAGTAAGTTGCTAATTTCGAGCTTGAAGAGTGTCAAATCTAAAGCGTAATTCTAATTTCGCTTGGTTGAATTATAGACAGCATTGCCAAGTACATGAGAAGCCAAGTCGGCCCAGCCTACAAGGATCTCAAGTCTGCTGACCAGAAGGAAGATACTTTGGTCTTGTACCGTCCCAAGGGCTTGTCCAACAAGTTCAAACCCGACTTTGTCGTGTACTCAGGATTCGTCGATAAGGATGAACTGGAAGCTTCATCACCAAGCAATATTATGGGCTCGTTGGTGGCCATTCTCAGGATAAGGCCAAGGACTTTAAGCCTTCTGTTGTTATTGCCTATTTAGCCGTTGATTACAAGAAGAACCCCAAGGGTAAGTGTTACTTTTTAGTGACTTTACTTTGTTGAGTGCAATTATGTCAAGACACTCGTTCAATTTTTGTTGAATTTCCCAGGTACCGGCTACTGGAGAAACCGTATCTCGAAGGTCGCTGAACAGTACAAGGATGACTTTACTGTCGCCATCAGCTTCAAGGACGAATTCCAGTATGAAATGAATATGGTATCGACTTTGTTTCTTCTGACATGCCCATTGTCGCCGCTAAGAACGCCAAGGGGCAAGAGTTCATTGCCAAGGAAGATTTCTCGCAAGTGTTGTCAGTAGACATTCTTGATTTCGCTTCGCCTTACAGTTTATCATGCTCATGAATTTGTGATACATTACAGTGTCGACAGGCGAATTCTTGAAGAAAGTGAAGGCTAGTGAGTTGGAGCTGCATCTTAAGGCTGAGCCCATTCCCGACAACAATGATCTACCAGTTACTGCTGCCGTAGGCAATGGGAATAATTTCGATGACGCTGTGATTAACAACGACAAAGGTGCCCGTGTTGAATGCTATGCTCCATTGTGCGGACACTGCAAGAAGCTTACTCCCATCTTGGAGGAACTTGGTCAAAAGGTACTGCTACTTGATCTGCTGATATTTTATTTATATTGTTCGGTTGTAACACAAATGTTCTCTTTGCACAACAGATGAAGGGCGAAGATGTTGCCATTGTCAAGATTGATGTCACTTAGTGTGATCCATCTCATCAGCAGGAATGAAAGTCGGATACAGATTAATGAAGACATTTTGATCAGCAAGTTTTCTAATAGCGGCTCATCAGCTCCATCATCGCTAACGAAGATTCACAGCTTAAGCTACAGATTCATGGAATGGAAGAAAGATTCGGCGGGAACGAACCAAGTTGAATTTCAAGTTGGCAACGGGAAGCAGAACAATAGTTGAACGAAATCTCAACATGTGAAATTGTTAAGGTAACATGGCACTTTGTTTAATCAATATGTGAAATTTGATGCTTTCATCTCTCATTCCTAATCATTGTCTTCTATACCGTTGTACAGGAAGCACTGATTAGAGCGAGGGACGACGACGGAGAAGAAGACGACGACGAAGAAGAAGAAGAAGAAGAAGAAGAAGATACAAGGACGAGAATGTCTTACGTGAGTCTCGCGGTCAATTCTTGTTTGCTGCTAGAACAAAGTGGACTACTTTTTCTATAACTATTCTGAAACTAATCTAAAATTATGGATCCGCAGTGCGATTTCTTTGAGGACTGTCTGAGCTGTGCTGAAGGGACTTGCGTGTTCGGGATTTCGGAGTCGGGATCCGGCTGTAAGCTTCGCCAAGTTGATTTTGGAGAGTCAGTCTCAGCGGTGGCATATGATGCCCAAGATTGTGTCGCCTTCGGTGCTCAAGTCATTATCGGACCCAGTCCTGCTACTGATGGCCCTACTATTACTACTACTACTACTCGTGCTCCGGCTCGTGCTTCTACTCCGACACCGATGAACAACAGAAGCCTGCCTTGGTCCAGAACAACTACTGACCCGATTCTGCCCATCGAATGCCCGGCCCTGCACTCGTTTCTATGGTTCCTATGCGGTGTTGGTAAGAAACATTTTTTTAAATTTACGATTCTAGCCATGGTGATTCTGTCTAATGTATGATTTTTTTTGATTTTCCAGTGGTTGGTGTCTCTCTGGCTTTTGTACTCTTGTACGTGCTCCGTGCCTTTCGTCGCTGTGGTGTCCTACGCCGGCTAGGCTACATGCGTGACTACGCCAGGCTGAATTCGGATGGGAGCCTTGGGTCATATGATACTTCCAGCTTCGGTGATGGCTGACCCTTGGTGACCAGCACCCCGAATTCGAGCTCCAACTACCCTTCATCAGCCTCCTCGACCCTTCGACCTCCTGCTTCTGAGCCCAATCCCTCAACATCCAGAGCCTGCCTGCCTCCTCCTCCCCCTCCAAGCCAGCCGCCACCAGATCCAGACATGAGCGCCGTTGATGATGAAGAAGCTGACCCAAGTGCCCCACCACCTACCACCGTTGTTGACCTGGATTCTGATGATGAGCATTCGAGTGCAGTTGGAGCCCTCCGCCAAGATGTCGTTGATGAAAGGGCCTTCCATCGAAATGCCTCCGAATGTCCATCACCTCACATCCGAATTCCAGCCGTCCACCGCCTGTTCCAGTCTACTACAAGCCTGCCAAAGGAAAAGAAGAAGAGGGGAAAGAGTGGAATAGGAAGCATGTGGACCGGGTCCGTCAAAGCTCTGCATACCTTGTCCCTTCGTAGCCGTGAGGTCCAGAGACCAGATCTGACTTTGATATCTGAATGCCTTGGAGCTAGGAAAAGATGAAAATGAGAACACACATTGTTTTATATACACTATAGTACAATTCTATTATTAGATAGCAGACATTTACAGCAAGTCAAAATTACACACTAGATTACCACATGCTCAAACAAGATCCAAAACAAAAGCAGGTATATACAACCGTTACATCCTACAAGATACATCAAAGCCTTTGACATTACACAAATTACAACTAGCTTCATTACAACATAGTCAAACATAATGTATTCCATCTAGTCCTCTACAAATTGAATCTCCATAGGGTCGTCGACGAGCTCTTCGTCGTCGTCCTTCTTATTATTATTATTCACACTCCCTCGCTCACCCCCTCCTCCTCCTCCGCCCTCCTTACTATCTACATTACATGCTGCAAGCACTTCAGTCAAATGCTCGGCTTCCTTTGCCTTTTTACCGCTCTTAACCAAGCCGTGAGAATCAATAACAGTTTGACCATCCGGATCCGGCATACAATTACAACTAAACAAATCCAAGCCGCGCTGGAAATCTGCCTGTCTAGCTCCATCAAATACACCAAATCAACCACGGAAGTTGGTCTATTGCTTAAATTTATCAACTTCCGGCTTTAAATTTACCTTTAGCATACACATCAGCCGGGTTTTTGCCAGTCTCGTATTGAGCCAAGCAGTCTTAAATACTACTGTACAATGAGGCATCAGGGCCTTCTTCTCTAATGTAAATTTTTACCAAGGTTAGCAAGAACATGCCAGCCTCGTCAAATCTTATTGCTAACGAATACGGCTTGTTGTTTACGGAAATACAAATATTTCTCCGACATATAAGTCCTTTCGTCCACACTACAATGAAGCTTTACAAAAATTTTTGAACCAACCTCAAAAGGCGCTATAGTGGTCATATTATCTCGTTCTTTCATTGCAAAGTACATGAGCTCCTCCGCCTGCAGCAGCAGCGACAGTGTGTCCGGGTGTTGCCAACCAAAAAGTAGACGCTTGACAGCGAGCCTAAGGACGGATGGAAGAAACGGCGCGCAGAAACGAAAGTAGCCTTGGTCTCCATCCACTCGCTTACAGTCGATAAACAGCATGTCGTCGAATCGGTTGGTGACAAAGTTGAGAGGAAGTCGTTGTTGACGAAGACGTCGAAAAGTCCCGGCAGAGTCCATCTGTAACCAACAATCGATAATATTTGTTATTAATCTGCTGTTGCAAATTACCACAACGACTAGCCGGCAAAAAATTACATTTCATATTTATCTATATACACGCTGTTAAATTGTTACAAATATTATCGATTGGGTTACCTTGAGAGCTGAAAGAGCAAATGCCATTGTAGTAGAGATGACGGTTGACGGTTGACCAAATTTAGCAGATGAACAACGGTTGGTGAATTACAACGGTTGATGATGAACAATAAAACAGAGAACAATTTTTCACAAAACAGAGAGCTGTTGCTGGTTTCAAGTCTTGATAACGATTGAGTGAGAAATGAACACGACAAGTAAATTTAGCGGTTTCAAAAACGATTTTTGGCAACGCCCACCCACACGTGTAACATGTTCAAAACGGTCCTTTTGCAGGTGGCGGTTGGCTATTTACAAAATTTACATTGTTCACATCCTCTGGAAATACGTCAAATCAAAATATAGCCGAGAAAGATGCGGCGAATGTAAGGAAAGAATTAAATGAGCTGGAAGAATACAGCTTGTTCAAGCCGGCAAGGCAGAAATTTAAGAGGAAAACAATTCTTCAATTTTCCTGGCCATGTATTCGTTATGGACCTCGCCACCCTTCACAAGTATAAAACAAAAAGGGGGAATCAAAGGAAAAGTGTGCTGTTGGTAAGTGTGGACGGTTTCAGCCGTAGAATATTTTTGCGGGCCCTTAAAAACAAGGCAGCTGTTGAAGTGGCCAACGCCTTTGTAAGAATTTTGAGAGAATTTGGCAAACCGGTGGCCAATTTGTTTGTAGATAAAGGAACTGAATGGTTAAATGCTAAAATGAAGGCCTTGCTGAAGGCTAATAATATAAACATGTACCACACACATTCTATTATAAAGGCTAGCCCCGCCGAAGCATATATCCGTCGAACAATGGAGAAAATCGGTAGACTCTGGCATTACAATAACAACAAGGTGTGGGTGCCCTATATCGAGTCAATACAATTTGCTATGAATCACACTGTGAATACAGTCACAGGCTACAGACCTGTTGATATTAATGAAGATAACCAGGATGAGGTGTGGAACAGACTCTACAGGAAAACGATACAAGCCCCGAGAGTAGCGCCAAAATTTAAAATTGGAGATGATGTAAGACTAAGCAAGGTTAAATTACAAACATTTGAAAAAGGGTACCTCGGGAGATGGCATAGCAAGATTTGGCGCATACGAAATATTCGCCCTACAATACCGCCGGTATATGAGCTCGAGGGCTTAAAAGGAACCTTGTATCAGGAGGAGATACAACTTGCAGAGTGAGCTAAAAATGGGTAAAACGAGAGGGAAACAATTTTGGTTTGATGATGGCGACCACGCCGTCATTAAGCTAACGCGTGAGGGTAAAAGAACAGTGAATGTTAAAATACCCGAGCCAAAAGTATTTTCGTGGCGAAATTTGTTGTATACTGTGAACAAGGCTCTTGTGAAATATGGTGTGGGTGTCCGTATTTATCCTTATGGCTGGAACGAGATTCAGTGGCTCTCGAATGATATCGAATCTAATTTAGAATTTGACAAGACACTTGAAATGATATTTGGACACTCAGACGTCCGGGTCAAATCATTTTGCAACATGGACCGGGGCCTGTCTCCAAAAACAAAAAAGGCCAAGAAATGGCACCGAATGGAGCTCGTTGGTGACAAATATATCGGATACTTCAACTAGTGTATATAAAGCCTCTGTTTCCGGAAAATTTCATCATTTTATTACTGGATATTGAAAAGTGCAGACATGGGTGAATTTTGTGTTCAAGTGGGTTCGCGTGACAGCATATCAATTTACCCTTCAAACCGGGGTAATAAATTTGTTTGTCGTCTCATCAAGCCTTTGGTTTTTGAAAAGCCTCATGTGGTCTCGTTGCAATCGATTGCTTACAAATCTATACCTCAACCGCGCTTGTGGTTTGGTGATGAAGGAGAAGCGACAATAACAATAAATCGAGACTCTAGGCATGTGGAAAAGGTGGATTTTTATCGAGTGAAAGACGATGTGTCAGCCCAAATTATATATTGGAATACAGTGTTGAGCGAGAGAGATTTAGATTTCAAATTTACAATGACTTTCAAAGAAAATGACATCAACATGAAAATTCATAACAATCTTCCAAATCCGGTTTCGCTTGATGGAACACTCATGGAAGCGTTTGGTTTCAACGTAAAAAAAGTGCCAAGAGGTGTCACAGCCGCAGCAAAGCCTGTTTCCAGAGAAGCTTATCTCGCCATTCCAGTGGCTCGTGCGCTGACTTTTGAAACTATTTTTACATCCAGAAGTGTCAATTTAACTGTGAACGAACCGGAAAATTATACATGGGTTGGTTTGAAGAACAGTATCAATCATGCTTTGATGGTGTTTGAAATTTTTGCTACAACAATGTCAGAATCGGAAATTGTGTTTTCATGTGGATATGATGTGCGGATAACGTTTGAAAGTCCCTTGTCGGAATTTCTCGGAGTTGACGTCATTTCCATTGGGCCTAACAAACCGTATTCATTGCATGTCGACGTGCATCTTGAGCATATGCATAAATTAATGGTGGTGAAAACAAATGTGGTGGAGCCGTATCAGTACGGTAACAAGCTTTGCTCGGTGATAAAAACGTTGTTTCCACCCTCGGAAGAGGGTCAAAGACTTGATCGTTTTGAGAACATGGAATATTATCCGGTGAGCAGGAAACGATTTGAAGAGATTGAATTTGAGATAACCGACGACCATGGTGACTTGTACGATTTTGAGGGGGCGTCTGTGTCGGCCGTTTTACGCTTCCGGCCAGTATAAAAAGTACGCCGCTGTGTTATTCGTGTCATTATTTTATTGACCTTTGAACTGAGAAGATGGATCGAGAGAGACAAGAAATTGTTTGCAAAGACAAGGGCTGCAAAATTCAACCTACGGTTCAGCGTGGTAGAGGCTTTTTACAACCAGTAAGCAATTACGGTGTCCCAATAGGAAGAATAACAAGCAAAGCCACATTTAGCGCCCCAACTGAAAAAACGAGTGTTCGAAGAAGCGTTAACAGAGGTCGCCAGAGTGTAGCTACGAAAAACACGCGAGTGCAGCCAATTAGACAGATACAGCGTGGTGCTGGTCGTATTAGAAAGATTATCACAAAGCAACAGCGTAATAGCACACCCAAGCGGAAAGCTCCGGTGAAACAACGATATGGCAGAAGGAAGCAGGACGACTTTTTCTAAAAGTGCCCAGCTCGTTTACACCAGCAAGCTGGACTACTTACCACCCGACGAAGTACTTGACGTATCCACGGATTCTGTTGAAATTGTAACATTCAGACCTATCAATTCTATTAACAATGATTGGTCAATCGTGGAAGTGGATATTCCGGGCTCTGAGAATTGCTTTTATGATTTTTCGGCCCTTAATTTACATGTACGCCTCAAGGTTGTTAATAAGGACGACTCCTCGGTTACAAGCGATGTCGTTTGCCTTAGCAATGGCATTCATAGTGCTTTATGGCGTCAAATATCAATAATGGCCAATGAAAAGGTGTGCTACAGTGCCGAGAATCATTATTCTTATATTGCACACATGCGCCAATTATTGCAAAAAGAAGAGGACGACACCGCCACCGGCTTTTTTATCGAGAAATCCACGGGCGAGCCAGGCATGCCGGAAGTAAAGGAGAGAAGCAAATACATTCTCAATGGCAAGGAGCTGGAGCTTTGCGGTCCACTTTTTACGGACTTTTCTACCATCAAAAAGTTGATACCAAACAAGGTAGCTTTAAAAATCAGGCTGGAAGCGAATCCGACGCCGTTTGCTTTACTGGCTCCCTTGAACAATAGATTAAAGACGCCAGCAGTGAAAAATCCTGATGGCAGTGTTAAAGTGGCAGCTGTATATGAAAGTATCAAAGATTACAAAATTGTCCTTACGGACCTTTATGTCTCTTTACCAAAAGTGTCTCTCACGCCAAGCGTGTATAATTCTGTAATGTCCACCATTGATAACACGGATGTGCTGTTCGACCAACAGCAAATTGTTGTAAAAACAATAGCAATTCCGAGCGGTAGCTTTACAATGAGCATGGACAGGATTTTTATGGGCAGGCTGCCACACACTTTACTTGTGGCTTTTGTGGACGCTGATGCTTATAGAGGCAATATCAATTCAAATCCGTACCACTTTAGGCACTTGTTTGTTACAAAATTATTGTGCAGTGTAGACGAAAATCAGTCAGTCACAAAAATTCAAACATTTAATTTCAAAGAAGAACAGTGCTTGGCTGGATACATTGATTTTTGTCGTGCTGTGGATTTAAAGAATCAAAAGGCAATCGACCGTAATTCTTGGAATTATGGCAAAACAATTTTTGCTTTTGATTTTTCAAACACACTCGATCATTTATTCCTGACACCGCAGCAAAAAGGAAGCATACGCATAGAAGCAACCTTTGGAGAAGCAACCACAAGTCCCATGATATGTTTGTTATTTGGTTTATATAATACACGCTTACAAATGTCCGGTGCCGACAGATCATTTTTCTTGAATTAATGGACACGCTGGAAATTCTTGCTGTATTAGACGCTAATTTACCTTGTACAATCGCCAAATACTGGGATTGTTTACCTATTGATAAAGTGACTCATGAGAAATTCGCCGAGGAAAAAACACCTTCCTGTTACATTATGAACAATAAGCCGTCAGGACATGTAGGCGAACATTGGATAGCCGTGATAAACACGGGAAAATGTATCATTTCATTTGACTCGTATGGGAAACCTTTAAGCTCTTATGGCTTACATTTAAAGACATTCAGTGTCAACAAGAGCCTACAAGGCGATTCAGCACTTTGTGGTGTCTATTGTATATTGTTCATTTTATCGACACTGAAAAACAAATCTCCGTTTGATTTTTATGAAAAATTTACCGGGAACAAGAAATTAAATGACCAAAAAGCCTTGGCCATGTTTTGTTCGTTGAAGCCATGCAGCGAGGGTAGGAGGAAAAGACCCGTCCAGATTTGCTGCAGGAGAAAATGTGGAAATTAAATGCAAGGGCCCGTAAAGCAGACTGAGCAACAAGTCGCGCCCTCTACCACAGCCAAGATCCTGATAGGATACAGGTGTGTTTTTGTTCCCTTTGCTGCTTTCTAATTTAATGTTTTTCGTTTGGTAATTTTGTTTGTCTTTTTTTGCAGGATCTCTCGCGGCGCCGTAAATATTGTAGAAATTGTTGTATTTGTGTAAATAAGATGTGCTATGTTGTTACATTATTGTTGCTGTTTGTTTTGTGTTTGTATTAATTTTTTGTTGAAAATAAATTTCGCTTTAAATAGCACATGTTTGTGTTGTGTGTGTTTTCCTTCATTCAAAATCATCTTCATTTTCCTTTGCCGACACTGGCCATAAATTTCATTTTCACTTGTTCACATCTCAATTTACCCGATAATCGTTCACAAATGAGCCCTTGGCTCAATCCACCAACATGCCCTTGACTTTGGCTGTAGACCCCTCACTCGTATCAATACATACAGTTGCCTCAATTTATCCCTTTTCCCTTTTCCTGCTTTTCTTGTACCTGTTCCATTTATAAATTTATTACCCTTCAAGCAATTAGCCACCTTTCGCTTTTCTTGTGTGCGCTCACCTGTTCCTTGTGGTTGTGGTCAGCCAAAGCTGAAGAAGATGCAAGTTGCCCATCATAGCTTTTTCCCTTGTGTTTCCCTTGTCCAGCCGCCACCTGTACAACAGGGTCTCACAATAGCTCTAGCCTCTTCCTATTGTCCAGTCTTTACAGCTCATTTACATTGCCACCCTTACCTGCCCTTGAATAATTATCACTTTTCCTTGCATTTTCTTCCTGCCGCCGCCGCCGCCAAAGCTGCCCACTTCCTGCACAAGCCGCCGCCTTGATAAAGTATACCCCAAAATGATAGCCGCCGCCACAAGGGTCTTGCCTCTGCATTGCATCAGCCGACCGGTTCCAAGCCCTTATTATGCATGTCAGGTTTACCTGTATGTAAGTCTCCCCTTCCAGTTGGCCGCTCACCCCTTTTCAGCAAAGCTGCACACCTGCTATGCTTCAACATGGAAGTGTTCCCGCTTTTAGGGTCTGGTTCCAGCCGATTCTGGCGACCGGAAGTTGCATAAGGATGCATTATATTTCGAGATCGTTATCTTTTTTTCAACAACTTTCTGAGTATCCTGGCCCGTGGTTTTTAGCTCATTAATCTATACTACTCGCCTGATTCGGAACAATCGGAACCAGATTCGTAATCTTTCACAGGCGCTTGCTGATCAGACTGTTTGGAAAAAAACACATTATATATACAGTATTTTCAGGGTGCAGTAACTGATTTTTGATTGTATTTTTTGGTACCTCCTCGGGCATGTTGCTATGACGACAAAAGTTTTTGAAAAATCTGGAGAGGTTGAGATGATGCTTGAGGGCTGACGAGAGCTTGATGTAGTTGTGTTGGTCATTTGAAAAATATTCTGAATTTATAGTTGGACCAAAAACTGACCTGTGGACAGAAGCAGTAAATTAAAAATTCTGTGTTTGATTAATGTCAGATCTGGTTCATGACACATCGGGGTCTCATCAAAGAATAATGAATACGACAGGTATCTGTTGACGATGACTTATGGGTTAACAAGAATAGTCCAGACAATTGACAAGTGACATTTGCCCTTGAAATTTGGTTCTTTATGGTCGGTAAATTGGTATAAAAAGACCCAACTTCTACATCAACAATCATTCACTTCCCAGCTTCTCCCAGTGTTGGAACTAGATTTTCATCGACTACGAATCTTCTACGACCTGCAGTGCTATAATAGCAACAGCAATCATGTTTGACAAAGATCAACCGAAAGGTATGAGTGTCAATGTGACCAAACTGGAAGCTATGGGTAATTTTGGTTATACTGTCGAATAATAGATTGTATTTGTTGAAAGATGTTTGAATATTTATCATAATTACCTCACAGGGCCTTTGAAGATAGTACTTTCCAATTGTACTGAAGAAGAAGCTCGGGAGAAAATCGATGGTGCGATGAAGCTTCTACAGGAGTACTTTGGTACGAAGATGGATACAACTGTATCTGAAACTCAAACGGATGCAACGACCCAATCAACCCCGGAAGAAGGTGGGCAGAACTCTACTGCTGAGTCGGTACCGCAGATCCCAACACCGGACCCTCGAACTCGTCCTACACTGGGAAAAAGGAAGCATCCAACTCTTGTTGTTGGTACCTACACGGTTCCTGAAGATTATCTAGAACAACCCTACACTCTGTTGGAGCTTCATACAGCAGATGAGACGTCGTTCTATAAACTCGACAAGGATGAAATGCGAGTTAAACTTTTCTTTAATCATGTGTTCAAATGCTGATAAATGTTTCATAAGTTTCTGACAGTTACTGATTGAATTGCAGCGGAAGTCGTGTCACTCTGATCAAGCGTCGTCGAAATGAAGATGGACATTCTGAAGTGGCCTTTACTGCTATGCCTTTGAAGGAACTCGGACTCCTTAGCGAAGCTCTGCGAGGAATCAGTAACTTTCATGGCAAAATAGTCGGCCCCCAGGTTGTAGCAGCGGGTTCCGGATCTCGTATGCCAGGATCTGCTGCGGCAGGAGCTCGGGCTGCCGCCCCACTTGTATCCTAAGTTTGGCCAAGAGTCTGCATATTCGATTCACATCTAAAATGAAATCAATATGATTCAAGTTATTGCTGGCCGCGTCAAATAAATGGAAATACTAAACACATGTTTCATACATTGTTCCTTAGCTCTGGTGAAATCAGTTGTTGCAATGAGACGCTCCGTTGATGTTATTGGAATGATGGAGGTGTGGTAGTCGTCATCTGAACTGACCCCGAGAATTCTAGAATACCGAGTAGATCGTCTCCAATCATTCTCTTAAAAACAAGATACTTTTCAGCTTGATAAAGATAACACCTGATGTTGTATTCAAGAATTGGGCTTCGTCTGTTTCTATAGTCTGGACTGCATCTCTTAAACTTGCTTCTGTAAATGTTGTAGGTGTGGTAGCCGACATCTGAACTGGTCCCAATAATTCTAGAAAACCGAGTACATCTTGTTCAATCATTCTTATGAAAACATGATTCAGTCTGATAAGGATAATACCTGATGTAGTATTCAAGAATTGTTCTTCATCTGTTTCTGTAGTATGGACGGCGGCTCTTGAACTTGCTTCTGTAAATGCTGGAAGTGTAGCAGTCGGAATGGGAACTGACTCCAAAAAATCTGGAAATACATCAACATTCGTAACATATTTTTGGAAAGTATATGATTGATTGGAGGGATGTTTTGACAGTACCTGACGGAATGGTCGAGTATTCGGATTCAATTCTTTCTGAAGTTCTAGTAAGGACCGGGACTTTTGAAGAACTCCAAGTGCTGGTCGTTGTCAAGGTTTCAGCCAACTTCGGTAGATCTATCATAAAAGAAAGAGTACTTTTGAACTGGATTTTTCAATAATATAGATATTTGAAACTGAAAAATCACAAGTATAGATTCGACTTTGCACACATAAGATTGAGTTTTGCTTACTGGTAAATATCAAAACCGATCCTGATTCAGGGGTTGCTGAAACTATATCCAGCTGAATTGGGCTGACTGAAGTCGCGGCTTGAATAGTAATACCATCGATACCCGCCAGTGTGGTGCTCGTAGTAGTTGTTGGTTCGGACAGAGCTGGGGGTTTTGCTGTTATAGTGCTCATTTCCAAAAATTCTCCAGATACTTGAAACCATACAAAATCACCTTCAAAGGTTATTTCCTGTAGATTGAGTAAGAAAACCAAATATATTTCGAGGTGACTACCTGTTGACGTCCACTGCGATTCACTATCTGTTGCGGCTGTAGTAGTTCCGACTGGACTCTTTCTAGTTGTAGTTGACATGGCCGGGGTACTGAAATCAAGTGTTGGCACCGAGGGTGTGGTCGTCTGCTTGCTTGGGACAATAGTCAAAGTCCTTGTAGTATCTGAAATTCGACCGGAATGGATTTTCACCAGTATTCGCATTTGACAGTATGTTAACTTTAATTCTAATTTACCAGTTGCTGGCACCATCGATTCTATGAATGATGGTTTTGTAGGAGTCAGAACTAATTCTGCTAAACTGTCCAAGTCGATGCCATCAGTGCTCCTTGGAGGCGACGTCAATGAATGATTCGAGGTTGTGGAAGTTTTTGCTGGAGATTTTGGAAAGGACGTGAATCTACTCAACAATCCTGAAACAATGAGAAAGCTTTTCAACCATCGTAAATTATCGTGCATTACTGGAGCGCTACTAATTAAATTACTCACGTTCACATTGCGCCTCTCTGGTTTCCAATGAAGAGAACCGTTGGCGGAATTGCGATCGAAATTCGCAAACTGGTCCTGCGGTTGTCAAGAACATGGCACGACCTGTCTTAATGCAATCCGTACACTGCTCTTCACGAAATTCAGCTTTCAGTCCGCCTAAAATTAAAATCAATAACAGAACTTGAACGCCCATTTTGATTTCTTTCTGGGTCCAAACAAACTATTATCTTGTGACCATTAAAGCTTCAGGAAATATTCTGCTTACCGTTTAAAATTATTCTTAAAAAGCAGTATCACATGAGCAGGAAAAGACTCTTGGAAGAATCGAGGTCGGCAAATTCCTAAATATTTTTACAGTGCGAGTTCCATGCAGTTATTTGAAATTGGCGCGCTCACCAAGAATATCTACAGATGATTCACTTGCTGCCTATCATAATAAATGGTTTCAAACTACATGCTTCAGCCAATGATATCTACAGCACGACGAACATAAGAAAAAGTTTCTTGTTTATTCGAGGGATTTCTTGAACAAATTTAAGCCAAAGAAATCTCGTCAATCCAATTTAGAAAGGCGTCGAATTGGACATCGGTCAGTTCAACTAATTCCCATGGCACTCCAAACAAGTGATGAATAAAAGCTGTCAGGTCCTCGTTGAACAGTCCTCAACTTTCTTGCCAAAAACGGAAGTGGGCGCGAATCGCAAACGGTGCGTTCTCCGGCGGTGTGGCGAAGAAATTGTCGACAAGGCCTACTTCAAGATCCTCTTGGGTCGACAATGCAGCAACAGTCCTCATCCGGAGATAGTTGAAAACATCGTTAATTGTCCTACAAAACCAATGACAATTTTCAATTAGCTTTGATCAAAATCAACTGAGCAATATTAAATCATATTAAATCAAGCCCGGTTAAAACAAATACAATTTTGGTATAAAATACTTACTTGGACATTTTGGTGGTAAACTCTCTATACACACAACAAGTTTTTCGCTTGATATTTGAGAACTTCAATGGGAAAAAATCAACTGAAAACATTCATTACTCGCATGGGATATATATTCTATATTGGCTACTTCCTGACATTTTTAAATAATTACCATGTTGTATACAATAATGCGTGCCTGATGAAACACGTGTTTTTGTCAGTAAATGAAGGTGGATATATATTCTATATTGGCTACTTCCTGACATCTTTAAATAATTGCCATGTTGTATACGATAATGCGTACCTGATAAATCATGTGTTTTTGTCAGTTAATGGAGGGGACTGTTCCAGGTGTGAAACAATAGGAAACACGTGGACATTAATGTCTGTGTATAAATGACCTAATTTTTAAATAGCTCGTTCAACACCTGGGTAATCTCATAAATTAGCTGTCATTACCCTACAGGTACACACAATAGCCGTGAGATGAGAGGGGGAAACTTCCAGTTGTGAATAAATAGCGAGTCGTTGGTGGAATTTTTACAACACATCGTTTGAAGCTTTCAAGATGGAACAACCTGAAGCCAATATTGAACCCAACCACTGGTTGATACGTCCGGAGGTGGGTAAAATTAAATTGTCTACAGCTATAACATCGATAAAATGATCATTATTAGTTTCTAATGCCTCCTTTAAATTTTGGTTTTCCAGGTATTTCCCCGGAAGGAGACCCTAGTGAGGGTGATTCCAACCCTTCTGGATGATGTCCCCTACTTCCGTCTCTTCCATGGTTCCATGTCCTTTGATATCGACACGAAGTATTTGCCTCCAGCAATAGTTAGAACTATGTACCGCTACTGTGAAAGTAGCGAGGTTTCTTTGGACCATATGGAGCAGCTACTACGAGGGATGGATGAGCGCATTCATGCCAAGCCTTGGTTTGACACTGTCAACGCCAGGCCGATGCCTATGCATGGGAAAATTGGTTGTGATATTATATTGAGCGGAAGCAATATTAAGTATGTACGGGGTTCAGATTTTATATCCATCCCCCTGTCTGACGCTCTTCAGTTAATGTATGAGATGTATAGTGTTTATGTCATGACTGCTGGGAAAACAGTTGCCCTAAGCAACTGTATTATATCCATGATTAATACTTTAATATGGACCAAGAAGCATCCAGGTTACAAGATTGATGATGACGCGCCCACTGGCAATCCGTGGTCTACTGAACCATCGTTTTCCTGTATTCTGTGAATTTTTAATTCGTTTTTAACAGTTGCAAAGTGATTCCAATGTAATCAGAATTTGATGTGGAAATGTATTCGGCCAGACGTGTTCAAGTAATAAATCAATTTCTAAATTCAAAAGTTTCCCGCGTTTGTCAATAGTTTATGTACATACTGAAAAGAAAAATTAATTTTAGCTGCATTTACTAGCATAGGAAACCTTACTTTTCATGGCTGCCGTCTAGATATATAGTGGGAACGTTGTTCAGCGTCGTTCATTAATATGGAAATAGTGATGGCGATACATAACTACTCATACCCCAAAGGCAGTTCGACGCTAGCTTGAATGTAGCAGACGCTACACTACATGTGGTAGCAGCGCGGCGCGCCAAATTACCTTCCACGTAACCCTTGAACATTGGCGCCTCCAAACAGCGCCAACCCATGCGGATATCTGTAATGCGGTAGCCGAGCCGCAGCGCGATCGCTAAATAGTCGGAATGACAGCCGTAATTATGGAAAGGTAAGAAAGTACAGGCGAGACGCTGCGCTGATGGAAGCGTACCTCCATATATACGCTGCGCTTGGTCAAACTGGAGCGGGCTGAGGTCATCCATTTGGATGGAGAAGCTTTGTGGGAATAGCGGGTAATCACGACAAAGCTCCATTACTTTAGGCGGCGCGTGCCCAGAGACTGATAAAAAATAAGCGACGCCGTCGTCGCGCGGTTTTCTCAAAACCTCAAAGTCGTTGGCTTTTAGCGCTGCTAATTCTTCCTCGGAGAGACGCTGGAAGCCGCCATAAGGCAGATTCCACGTTTCGACTGTACTGTACATTGAAACTATATCCCAGTAAAGAAGCTGTGACCTTTGGCGACCTGGGTCAAAGTTGGGGAGCCCGGGCATGTTGGCGTCAGCTCTTTTGATGTTGGCCAACACTACACCACCCCGCATATTTCCTCGAAGGAAGCTCACAAGGGTGGGATCGTGGACATAATCGAGGGCTAGCTTTTGTGTTTTCAAAAGACAGGCGAAAGAATAGGAAGAAGGTGTCAAGTAGTAGTTTGGTTCAAGTCCATAAGTATTATAGGCGTTAGCCCTATACCTTTCGTGAATGTCAAGAAGGATAAATGTATCGTATTCCAGGTAAACAGAATAATAGGCCTTGAGATTTTTACACTTGAAAATATTCCAGACGGTCAAAAAGTGTGTGTAGTCGTCGTCTGTAATGTCCGATTCAGTCAGGGTATTATAAAAGGCGCTTTTGGGCGGAGGGCCCCGCTCATACAGGCGCGATATATTATCCACGTGATCATAACAAAATATTTGTTTTGACATGCAGAATTCAAAGTCGTCGGCGCTCAGCTTGTATTTTTTACAGAAATGGCGGCGGCAGTTTACAAAAGATTCGACCCCGTTCTGCTTCACAGCCGCTTTTGTGATCGAATCTAATGACCCTCCAAGCTTTCCCACACTGTCTATGAAGCGCAGTTTATTATTAAGCGTGATACACTTGAATCTTTGAGCCGACCCAAAAATTTTCACCTTTTTCACCTTTCCTAAAGCGTTTACAATAAGCTTGGCATCAAAAGCGCTCAGGTTGTGAATGACACACGCTACCTGTTTTTTCACCTGCACTTTTAAATTACAGCTTTGACACAAAACTCCCGCCAAACCTCTGTATCTGTTTTCTTCGCCCGGCAGGTCTTTATGCATGTGGTGGCGGACCTTAGGGTTTTCCGCGCTGAATGGCTCATCGCACATGTCACACGTTCCAGCGTTCTCAAACTCGCGCTCATCAAGCGTATCCATATCCACAACATCCTCCTCCTCAGCTTCCAGCGCCTCCACTACTTCATCCGCCCATTCGAGCGCCTGAGCTATAAACTTTTGTACACAATCGGGACCCCACGCTTCGAAGTAATCTACACGGTTGCCCCAAATCAGCGCAGCGCCAGCGCCAAGGGGGTCCAAGCGTTTTTCAGCGACAGTCCCATCACCCATGCGCCTATTCACGCGCGTCAGTGTCGTTTCAAAGTCTGCATATATACATGCCGGCGCCCTGTACGTTTTACCAAAGTCCGTGAATTTCATTTGGCGGGGAGAGCCGTCGGGATTGGGCTTTTTTAGGACAATTGTGGCTGGGCCAAAATGTGAGCAGATTTCTACATGTTCATTGAGAGCTTTTTCGGAACCAAGACAACTGAGACACCAATTACAAATATATTGGGTTTTGGACCCTTTACGTCCTAAAAGCTGGCTTAAATTGAATATACCAATGTAATGATCATCAACCCATAATATGTGTACCACCTGTTGGTATTTTAAATCCGTTATCCTAATGGGGTAAATCGCGTCTTTTTCCGCCGACTTGTCGAACCCGTAAATATTAATGCCTACATTATTACATTCCTCAAACTTGTCGAGTTTCGTAATGGCTACTGGGAATTGAAGAGCGCTCCAGTCATATAAATATTCATACTTTTTGTACGTACAAATACTCTGTAGTTTATATCGTGGCACTTCTTGTTTAGCGTCGTTACGATGTCTAGCGGCTAGAAAAGCTATTTTAAAGCAGTCCAGTGCATTT
>JAQGBJ010001593.1:0-21848 GCA_034698345.1 Sphaeridia pumilis
GCAATATCGGGTCAACGCTGGTCGTCACATTAACAGCCACTGAGATAGGGAAAGAGCATAAAACTGATTCAGTCAGTTGGTAGGGAAAGTCAGAATAATATCATCAATTCTGGACCTGTGAATTCTTCGAATCTCATAGTGGCTATAGCTCTTAGGCGAAGATTGCCGACTTTTGAGATGTTTATGGAGCGTGGAACATCGCAGATGTGTTACTGCGTTTTCACGAGCTTATATAAACGCCGGTTTTTCTTCGAAATTGTAAATTGTTATCGGCTCGGCGGTGGCCGGAGCATGACTTGTGTAAAGAGTTGTGGAAGACGACAGCGTCTGATAGTCTAATGGTGTTGTGAACGAGCGAATATTTGGCTTACTTGCGTGGGTGTAAATTAGTTTTTTTTTCAGCAGTATTGCATACGCGTCTAGGTATTTTCTCTGGAGTTTTACCACAAGATGCTGCTTTTCCTTTGTTTTGAATTCGCTGAAGCTCTATAGTTTTTCGGTGGCTGCACTTACGGACACCTTTTTTGGCCATTTTGCTTTCTTTCAATAAGTAATGTGTCCGTTTAAAGGTTTAAGTGCGTTGAAATTGAAATAATGCCGTATATTTTGCGTAAGTTAAAAGTATCGAAAAAAGTATCCTATATGTACTGAATGAATAAAACGCAAGGCGTCCAACCTAGGCTATCCCTTCAACACGTGATTCGAAATTCTATTTCCGGAAAGTACCTTTTAATATCAGTTTGGTGCTGTATTTATACTGTTTATATTGGAAGGGCTGATTCCAACTACGGTAAACTTACTTCCTGCAGAAAGTATGTTTTTGTTCACAAACTTCAATCAAACGCTTTGACGCTTCCAGCAACTTCTGACCAGAAACAGAGAAACCATGTTCTTCCCTGTCATCCAAGTCGTGAACGACGCTGAAGCGTTCATCGCTGAAACACCTGAACAACTCTACGCTTCTGGAAAGGTGGATCCGATTCCGTGGATCGCAGGGGCTACGACCGACGAAGGCCTTTTCTTCACCACTGGTCAGTACTTGCATCGAGTGCCTAATATCGAATTTTCCCGCCATTTTTACCAAAGGTCGAATATTTCAGACGCAATGAGAAACAAGACCGACAGACATCTCATCTCATGGCCACAGACCCTTCGTACATGGAACGTATCTTCATGTACTTGGACGCTTCTCAAAGGGACCCCGCGAAGGTCGCCAAAATCCGCGAGCTCTACTTCGGCAGCGCGGACCAAAAAACCGTGGACCCTGAAAATGAGGCTCAACTCAAGGCCCTAACGGACCTTTCTTCAGATCGATATTTCTTGAACGGGAACCACAAGGCGGTTTTGGCGCATGCCAAAACAGGGGCTAAAGTCTACCCTTATTTGTACGCTCGCCAAAGCAACTTTTCAGCAGCTGCGATATTCGAAACGCTGCAGGACGATTATCATCCGTTGATCCAGGTGGCGCTGTTTGCAGTGACGGAGATTTGGAGATATTATGTGACTCAGGAGCCTAGAAAAATACGAGGTGCAAAGTATATTTTAACTATAAATTGAATTCACTGTTAACTGTCTCATGCGGAATGAACTTGTTGTTTGCAGGTGTGTCCCACGGGGATGATGGCGGAGTAATTTTAAAATTCCCGCTTCTGTCCATCGAACCTACAGATCCCGAGTTTGAGTTTTCTAAGAATTCTGTGAGGGCTTTAACAGGGTTCGTGCAGGGGTACAGGGGTAAGTCCAAAGTCCTATCGGAATTTTTAAAATTGATGTTTTTTATGAGATTTTGTTTCCTCTGTCCTATAGTAAAACACAAAAATTCGGAGAAATTTGGAATTCCCGCAAGCGACTAATAATCAAGAAGACGTGAAATACTTGTGGATTGACAACGAACCCAAAATTGTGTCTTATCCGTATATCAAACGGTTCAATGTTTGGAAATCTTTAGGCTTGGTTTAATGGATCCAAAAATCAAGATGTGCATCAAGTATTCAAAAAATTAAAGTTCTATATTTTTCAAATGCGAGATGAACAAGCTTCTGAAGCAATAAACTCATCCATTTGGAACATGAGTTCAGCGTCGAATCTTTCTCAGCCAAATAGCAAAGATTAGCGAACAGCAAAAAATAATAAGCGAGGGTCAGTAAAAATCACGGTAGTAAACAATCCGACCGCTGGATAAAAGTATAAGTGGCTAAAAATTATTATTTCGCAGTTCTCCATTTGTAGGCATTGTAGAACTGACGACGAGAGAAGGAGCTAAAATTCTGCTGAAGGTCAGCTCTCATATGGTTTGCTTTCCTCCTTGTTTTTGCAAGCTTTATTTCTCACTGCTCATATACGTTTACCACTATACAATGCACATTCGTAAAATCGATGCGCTAGATTCGGCCGCACAAGAGCAACTCGTACAAGCTTTCTCTCATATTCAGTCAGTCAATCAGTTGAACCCTGCAGCCTGACAGAAGCGGTCAGCTTGCGAATTTGCAAAATATTTTGGCTACCAGTATGAAGGGAAAGAAATACATTTTTGCGCTCATTGCGCTGTTCGCAGCGTACAAATGGGCAACTTGCGGAAGCCCAGTTGGAGAAGTGGTGGAGACGAAAAGTGGAAAAGTTCAAGGGATTGTTTCTGTGTCGAGGGAAGGGCGGGAGTTTTACGAGTGGCTTGGAATACCGTACGCAGCGCCACCTGTCGGCGACCTTCGGTTTGAGGTGAGTGGGAAGAGACTGAGGCGTTTGAACTAGTTGAAGTGTGAAAAATTGTGTGATTTTGAATTAGGCGCCAAAACCAGCTGTTCCGTGGACAGGAGTCAGGGATGCCAGCAAATATGGAAACGAATGTGCATTTCTTGACAATGTATTTTATAAGGGACTTCAACAAGGAAATGAGGTTGTTTTTATATTTAGTTTTTTAAATTCTTAATATTTTAGGGCCTAAGACACTTATGTAAAATTCTTGAAATCCATGTTGCGCTTTACAGGATTGCCTTTTTTTGAACGTTTTCACACCAAAGGTAAAAAGAATCAAACTATGAGAACTTGACAAAAATAAAATCTGTGTGACTCAAAGTTGGTTTGGTGAATATTGTAGGACAAATTTAAAAAAGGCGGGCTTCCAGTCTTATTTTACATTCCCGGAGGTTACTTTGCTGCGGGAAGCGCTAATATCATTAGACCTGAATATTTCATGGACGAAGACGTTGTCGTGGTAACTGTCAACTACCGAACTAATGCTTTTGGTGAGTTGTTCTAGCGAGTTTGAAGTTTGATGCCGACGAAAGCAACAAGGTTTTAAAATTTTGGCTCCAGGCTTTTTGAGTACTGGCGACGGCGTCATTCGCGGAAACATGGGCCTGAAGGACCAATCTTTCGGCATTAAATGGGTCAAAGACAACATTGCTGCTTTTGGCGGGAATCCAGATGAAATTACTGTTGCTGGACTATCAGCAGGGTGAATATTTTTCCAACCTTCTGAAGCAAATACTGTCCGTTTTGGCGCTCAAACTTAAAATTGACATTTGTCCTGCAGCGCTGTCAGCGCCCACTACCAAATGCTATCCCCACTGAACAAAGGCATGTTCAAACGAGCAATTTCTCAGAGTGGCACTGCGATGGTCCCGTGGGCGACTCAATTGGACGCTAAGAAACACGCGCTGGATTACGCTGCCAGCGTCGGTTGTCCAACAAACAACGTCCAAGAGATGGTCAAGTGTCTCAAGTCAGCTGACGTCAGTAGACTTTTGGAAGCGCTGAGTCCAACTATGGTTCGTTCGTTTCCCTACTGCAAAAGTGTATTTTTGTTCACAAACTTCAATCAAATACGCTTTGACGCTTCCAGCATCTTCCGACCAGAAACCGAGAAACCATGTTCTTCCCAGTCATCGAAGTCGTGAACGACGCTGAAGCGTTCATCGCCGAAACGCCGGAACAACTCTACGCTTCCGGAAAGGTGGATCCGATTCCGTGGATTTCAGCGGCTACGATTGACGAAGGTCTTATGATTACTAGAGGTCAGTAGCAGCGTCGACGGTCGAATCAATTTTTCCCGCCATTTTCACCAAAGGCCACTTCTTTCAGATGCAATGCGAAACAAGACCGACAGACACCTCATGGCCACAGACCCTTCAAATATTGAGCGAGTCTTCATGTTCTTGGACGCTCCTCAAAATGACCCTGCGAAGGTCGCCAAACTCCGCGAGCTTTACTTCGGCAACGCGGACCAAAAAACCGTGGACCCTGAAAACGAGGCCCAACTCAAGGCCCTTACTGACCTTTCTTCCGATCGATATTTTTTGAACGGAAACCACAAGGCTGTTTTGGCGCATGCCAAAACAGGGGCCAAAGTCTACCCATATTTGTATGCTCGACGAAGCACCCTTTCGTTATCTATAATGTTTGATACGATGCAAGACGATTATCATCCGTTGATTCAGCTGGCGCTGTTTGCTGTTAAGGAGACTTGGAGGCATTTTGTGACGAAGGAGCCAAGGAAGTTGCATGGTAAATTTGAGTTTTTCAAAAAAGTTTTTCAAAATGAAGTGTTAAAAATTCGAGTTGTTCAAGCCAATATTTTTTAGGTGTGTCCCACGGAGACGATGGCTTTATGATGGTAAAGATGCCCCTCGTCGCTATTCAGCCCTCGGATCCAGAGTTCCAATTCTCCAAAAATTTTATTAGGATTTTTACAGGTTTTGCGCAGGGGTAAGTCCGAATTTCCAAGTTTAAAAATTCGACGATTCATGTAACGAAACTGTTTTTTTCGTTGATAGTGAAACACCAAAATTTGGAGACCTGGAACTTCCTGAGGCGACTAAAAATCAAGAAGACGTGAAATACTTGTGGATTGACAATGAATCAAAAATTGTGTCTTATCCTTATATTAATCGGTTTAATTTATGGAAGTCTTTAAGTTTGATTTAGTTTGAAGTTCGATTCCCTGCCGGTCTCGTACCTGAATTTTGATAAGTTATAATATTTTTTTCGAATGGGAGATGAGCAAACTTGAGACGCAATAAACGCATCTATTTTGAACACAGAGGCAGCTTATAATTTGTATGATGTCGATTTCTCCATTCAGATAGCGATATAATTATAAAGTTTATTTGCCTTCCAGCCTTGTAGGCTGCTGCAAAGTCAGATAGCGATATATGAATAGCAAAAAATATAGCCAAGGTCAGTAAAAATCATGTGTTTGTTCATGCATTGGCATTGGCAGAAAACTCTGCTCATCTCGAACATATTTTACACTAGCAGAAGAATGACCATTTGGCAAGCGTTGATATGAAGCGTGAATTGCATTTTAGCACAAGAGAGCAATAGCGATAAGCGCTCAGAATGACAGTTGAACCAAGCATCCTGACAGAAGCGGTGCGCTTGAAAAATTGAAGCTGGCAGGATGATTGGAAAGAAGTATATTTTCGCGCTCATTGCGCTTTTTGCGGCGTACAAATGGGCAACTTCCGGAAGCCCAGTTGGAGAAGTGGTGGAGACGAAAAGTGGAAAAGTTCAAGGAATTGTGTCTGTGTCGAGGGAAGGGCGGGAGTTTTATGAGTGGCTTGGAATACCGTACGCAGCGCCACCTGTCGGCGAACTTCGGTTTGAGGTGAGTGAGAAGAGTACTTGAGGCCTTTTAACAAGTTAAAGTGTGAAAAATGTGTAATTTTGAATTAGGCGCCAAAACCAGCGATTCCGTGGACAGGAGTCAGGGATGCCAGCAAATATGGAAACCAGTGTCCGAACATCGACATTTTGTTGTATAAAGGACTTCACCTGGGAAATGAGGTCAGTTTTGAATCAGAGAAATTTGAAATTTTTCTTATTTCAAGTGAATAAAATTATATCGCTTGTTTTTTCAGGACTGTCTTGTATTGAACGTTTTCACACCCAAGGTGAGAAAAATTAAATGTAAAAATCCAGCGAATATTCAAAGTTAAGTAAGTATATATACAATTATCGGGTTGAAATTGTAGAGAAAGTTCAAAAAAGGCGGGCTTCCAGTTTTATTTTACATTCCCGGAGGATACTTTGCAAATGGAAATGCTGATTTGATGAGGCCTGAATATTTAATGGATGAAGACATTGTCGTGGTCTCTGTCAATTATCGAAACAACGCTTTTGGTAAGTTGGTCTGATATTTGATGACAGATAAACCAACAAGTTTTAAAATTTTGGGTCCAGGCTTTTTGAGTACTGGCGACGGCGTCATCCGAGGAAACATGGGCCTGAAGGACCAATCTTTCGCTATTAAATGGGTCAGAGACAACATTGCTGCCTTTGGCGGGAATCCGGATGAAATTACAGTTACCGGGCTATCTGCAGGGTACTTGATTCTTCTTAATTTTTCAATCAACTAATGACTATGACCGACAGGGGCGCTAAAATTAACAATGGCATTTTGAACCGCAGCGGCGTCAGCGTCCACTACCAAATGCTGTCTCCACTGAACAAGGGCATGTTCGAACGAGCAATTTCTCAAAGTGGCACTGCAATGGTCCCGTGGGCGACTCAATTAGACGCTAAGAAACACGCGCTGGACTACGCTGCAAGCGTCGGGTGTCCAACAAACAACGTCCAGGAGATGGTCAAGTGTCTCAAGTCAGCTGACGTCAGTCGACTTTTGGAAGCGCTGATGCCAACTACGGTAAACTTAATTTCTTCAGAAAGTATGTTTTCGTACACAAACTTCAAGGAAACGCTTTGACGCTTCCAGCAACTTCTGACCAGAAACAGAGAAACCATGTTCTTCCCAGTCATCGAAGTTGTGAACGACGCTGAAGCGTTCATCACTGAAACACCTGATCAACTCTACGCTTCTGGAAAAGTTGATCCGATTCCGTGGATCACAGGGGCCACTACTGACGAAGGCTTGATGATTACTAGAGGTCGGTAAAGTTCAGCATTTCAAAAATCAGGTTTTGCCGCCAAAACTTCATCGGGATTGATTTTTTCAGACGCTTTGAGAAATAAAACGGACCGACATCTCATGGCCACAGACCCTTCGTACATGGAGCGCATCTTTATGTACTTGGACGTCTCTCAAAGGGACCTTGCGAAGGTTGCCAAACTCCGCGAGCTCTACTTCGGCAACGCGGACCGAAAAACCGTGGACCCTGAAAACGAGGCCCAACTCAAGGCCCTAACGGACCTTTCTTCCGATCGATATTTCTTGAACGGGAACCACAAGGCGGTTTTGGCGCATGCCAAAACAGGAGCTGAAGTCTACCCGTACTTGTATGCTCGGCAGGACTTTTCGCTATCTGTGATGTTTGATGCGATGCAAGACGATTATCATCCGTTGATCCAGATGGCGCTGTTCGCTGTTAAGGAGACTTGGAGATATTATGTGACGCAGGAGCCAAGGAAATATCATGGTAAATTCCGTTAGTTCAGAGTCTTTAAACACCCAACGGCATTGCTCCACTAACCATGTATTTTTTCAGGTGTTTGTCACGGTGATGACCTGTTACCACTGGTAAAGATACCCTTCTTGGCCGTCGGTCCTTCGGATCCTGAATTCCAGTTCTCCAAGAATTTTGTGAGGGCTTTGACGGGTTTTGTTCAGGGGTAAGTGAAAAATTCAGTTTTGATGAAAAAGTGCAATAAAGTAATACGATTCATCAAACCTTGATTTCTCTATAGCAAAACACCGAAATTTGGAGATGTGGAATTTCCCCAAGCCAAAAACCAAGAAGATGTCAAGTATATGTGGATGGATGACGAACCAAAAGTGTTGTCTTATCCGTACATCAAGCGCTTCAATGTGTGGAAGTCTTTAGGCTTGATTTAGTTTCTTGTCAGTCGTCAAAATGCTTCCAGAAAATAATTTACTCGAAATTTCTCCATTGAGTGCTTCATTTGTCCAGCATTTGTTTTCAATTCTTGTTCTTCAATGGTAATCCTTTAACTTGAATTTCAGCATGATTCGAGAAACCAATACTTTTTTAGTCAAAATTAGTTTTCAATGTCAAATTGAATGTTGTTTTGATGTGGCCTTGGCTATAACTTGCTATCAGAACTCAGAACTCCGTCTGTTGCATAGAGTATTCAAGATACAATTAAACAAAGCGGCGCTGTTTGCCATAGAATATGAGTGTTTTCAATGGTTCCAGTAGTTATATCTGTGGGAGGAATATTCACCAGCAGCCTTGACAGATACAATGAGTCGGCTGACTAAATAGCCCAACAGCAAAAAACGAGCGGAGAATCTGCATGCAGTTGGCGAAATTTTCGCAATGAATATTTCGCATTTAAACAATGCTCATCTTTCAAGCATTGCGCGCAATAAACCGCTGCGCTGGCCAGTTAGTCGGCTTACATGCAAGTTTCATGGAACTCTCTCTTGCTCATTTGAAGCCGGCAAAGTCAAATTAATGTGTTGTTACTGTGCCTCTCAGCAGAAATTGGCAAAACTCTGGCTGTACAGACGGAGAGGAAAAAGCTCTTTATGCTATGTTTGAGACTGAAAAATATATGGTTTGACAGTTGTGATTTTGAGAGTCCAGAATATAGCCGCTATACTGGACTGACTGAATCGAAGAACATTTGAAAAAATTAGCTACGAAAATGGCGGCAAACAAGAAACTGTTTTTCACAATACTAGCCCTGTACCTAGCATACAGATGGGGAAGTAAAAGTGTCACGCCGGGCGAGGTTGTGGAGACGACGTTGGGCAAAGTGCAAGGAATTGAGTCTCTTTCGAGGGACGGGCGGGAGTTTTACGAATGGCGCGGAATTCCGTACGCTGAGCCGCCAGTGGGCTCACTTCGCTATCAGGTGAGTTGAGGCTGAGGTTGGGACTTTGGAGGCTTCCGAGTTGGAGATGAGCGGGATCAACTGAAGTTGTTTTGTTGCAGACGCCAAAGCCGGCAGGGAAGTGGGCGGGGATTCGGGATGGAAGTACTTTTGGCCCAATTTGTGCTCAGGTGAGGTCCGCAAAAATCGTCCCTTCTTCGAAGTCCTTTTTTAACTGAAGGCTACAGTTAGTCGCTAAACCTACTATTCATGCTTATGTTACAGTTGGACATGTTTATGAAGCGACCAGCGGGTGCTGAAGTAAGTGTAAATGTTTTTGATGCTATATTCTATTGCCGTTCAGCAAGAATTTCTAGTTTGAAACCCAATTAGCAGATTCCAATGTTGTACTATGCGGTTTAATTTCAGGATTGCCTCACGTTGAATATTGCAACGCCAAAGGTACTCACTCAACTTAACTAAAAATTAAATTTACAGTTTCTCTGTAATTTTTCTCTTGTTTTATTCAGAAAAAATTCCAAGACGCCCAAAACAGCGAAGGACTTATACCAGTAATGGTCTGGATTCACGGCGGCTACTTCACTGCCGGAAGCGCCACCGAGTACCCGCCCGGCTACTTCATGGACGAAGACGTCGTCTTCGTCAACATCAATTACCGTTTGGGCGCTTTAGGTGACACTTGGTTTTTGAAGAGGTCAGAGGTCAAGTGGACTTTGTTACCAATATTCGACTGACCCTTTAGGATTCCTAAGCACGCAAGATGAAAACGCCCGTGGAAACATGGGACTCAAGGACCAAGCGATGGCGCTTCGATGGGTCAAGGACAACATTGGGGCCTTCTGAGGTTGACCATGAATCCATTAACGTTTTTGGCGAGTCTGCAGGGTAAGCCGATCAACAGTCAAATCACTCAAGGAATTCAAAGGTCATTTTATTATATCGAAATCCAACGCTTTCAGAGGCGCAAGCGTCCATTACCAACTGTTGTCAGCCAAGAACCGAGGAGTCATCACGCGCGCCATCTCTCAGAGCGGAACTGCAGCGGCACCCTTCGCCATCTACGAGGATCCGCTCGGGCAGGCTCAGCACTACGCTTCGAATGTTGGATGCTCAATTGAAGACAGCAAGGAAATGGTCGAATGCTTGAAGCAAAAAGACGTTAACGATTTGCTCATGGCTCATATGGTCATAATGGTAATCTTAACTTCAAGACAAATTAGCGAGTTCAAAAATTCGTTGATGCAATTATGCGAAATTTCCAAATTTCAGTCATGTAGAAAACTTAAACGAGACGTTTTCGTCCCTGTAATCGAAAAAATCGATGACGATGAAGCCTTCATAACCAAATCTTGGAAGGAACTTTACGCCAAAAAGAAAGTTTTGCAAGTTCCCTGGATGGCCGGAACTACTGCTGATGAAGGACTTCTTTTTGTTGCCGGTAAAACTCCAAATCGAATATTTTTTGCAAATTTTTGAGCTCTAAAAATTAAAGTTTTAACTGGAAATTTTCAGATTTCGCAAGAAACAAAACTGACGTCAAAGCCGGAATCGCAGACTTCAACCTCCTCGAACGAGTCTTCTTTTTATTTACTGAGCACGTGCCTGCCGTAACCTCAAAAATCCGCCAATTCTACTTTGGCAACGAAAACCCCTTAGACATGCGCAAACCGGAGGCTCAAATAACAATGGTGAAGGCTGCAAGCGACAGGATATTTCTGAACTCCAACTTCGAAGCCGTCCAAGTCCATGCTGAGACCGCAGGCCCAGTTTATCCATTCATATACGCCAAGAGCGGTCCAACCATCATCGAACTGATTGAAAGTCTCAAAGGCGATTATCCTGCAGTTGTCGAAGTTGCCTTGTTCATGGCCAAGAATTTGTGGTACCAGTACGTCGCCGCGGCGCCCAAAAAGGCCGTCCAAGGTACCTAAAAAATTTAAAAAGCCGCGAAAATTTGAAATTTTGATAACTCTTCTTTCCGCCAGGTGTCGGTCATGGCGACGACGTTTTCATGTTGTTTGAGTCTTTTAACGGAATATTTCCGGTTAATAAGGGACATGCGAATTATGAATTTTCAAAGAAGTTGATCAAAAGCTGGGTTCAGTTTGCAAGCGGGTGAGTTTATTTTTTTCTTTTTGTGACCTTTGACCTGACCGAAGTAAAAAACTTGTTTTTTTGGTTCCAGCAAGCAACCTGAAATCGACGGAGTCAAATTTCCGGAAGTCCGAAGTTCGAAGGACGTCAAGTATATTTGGTTGGACGAGAAGCCGAAGGTGACAGCGTATCCGCATTTAGACCGCTACAATTTTTGGAAAGAGTTGGATTTGAAAATGTGACCTGGATTTGAAACGACATTTCAAAACTGAAAAATTACTCAAATTTGTGTGGCAAACATTTCTGAAACTTGATATTAAAATTCAAAAAAAAATCACAAGTTTTTTTAGCAAGTTTGAATTTTCGCACAATTAATTTCAAACTGCATAAAATGACATTTTAGAAATGTAATTTTGGTTCTCATAGTCTATTAAGAAAGCAGGGGTGCATAATCAAGATTTGAATTTTTCCCACCAAATATCTGTAGTTTGGATCAGGAAGCGCATGAAGGAAGAGTAACTGGACAGCGCAGCGCCGCTCTCATAGGTCTTGCGCATGCGCAAAAACAATGTGAGGTTCTTCACGTTCGACTCGTTTGCAGAAAAAGAAGCTTGGCCCAACTTGCTGACCTCGAGAGAACTGTACGTGCAACTGGAGAAGCAAAATAGTTGGTGGTGACGCACTTGTTTGGATGTATTTTTTCTGATGTGATTGCAATATACCTACACGTGCGCCATCAGAGATTCAGGATTCAGCATTAAAAACTAGCTCCAACGGTCCAGCTCTATCATTAACGACAATGTTATCATCATGTCCCATTCACTCGGCTCTTTTACAAGATTGAGCAAAACCTCTACAGAAGAGTCAACTCTTTGTGAGCCGCTCCAGAATTGATTTGGGTCAGGTCAGAAAATACAAGCTTTCAGATAGCCATGATCAGCTGTTCAGAGTCCAGACAGATTTCGTTGTGGTTGCTGCAGCATCAGATTGTGCAGTAGTGGGAACAAAATGGTGAACAAGAAGCTGGTTTTTACTGTAGTGGCTTTGTACCTGGCGTACAAATTCGGGAGCAAAAACACGCCGGGCGAGGTTGTGGAGACGACGGTGGGCAAAGTGCAAGGAATCGAGTCGCTTTCGAGAGACGGGCGGGAGTTTTACGAATGGCGCGGGATTCCGTACGCTGAGCCGCCAGTGGGCGCAGTTCGCTATCAGGTGAGTTGAGGCTGAGGTCGGGCTTTGGATTCTTCCGAGTTGGAGATGAGCGGGATCAACTGAAGTGCGTTTTGTTGCAGACGCCAAGGCCGGCGGGGAAGTGGGCGGGGATTCGGGATGGAAGTACTTTTGGACCAGTTTGTGCTCAGGTGAATTTTGAAAAATTAAATTTTGGACTATAAGTGCTAGTTTGAAATTTGTTTTTGGTCTTTAGTATGACATGTTTCTAACCAGGATGCCGTTGGGTGCTGAGGTAAGTTGGGTTTAATTATGCTAGAGCGAGATGCCGCTCACAATGAAAAAGCTGTACTCAATGGAATAAAAAGTTAGAAGTGTGACTGGTAATTTTGCAGGACTGCTTACATCTGAATATAGCAACGCCAAAGGTATAACTGGTTACGATGAAAGTCTTCACTTCACAATTATTGAAAGTTTGCATTGAAAATCGTATTTCTATGTAGGACAAGTTCCGTGAAGCCCAAACCGGCAAAAACCTTCTTCCCGTTATGATCTGGATCCACGGCGGCTACTTCGCTGTCGGCGCTGGAAGCGAGTATCCTCCAACGTACTTCATGGACGAAGACATCGTTTTGGTGACCATCAACTACCGTTTGGGCGCTTTAGGTAACACTTGATTTTTGTTGAGGTCAGAGGTCAAGTGGACTTTGTTACCAATATTCGACTGAACCTTTAGGATTCCTAAGCACGCAAGACGAAAACGCCCGGGGAAACATGGGACTCAAGGACCAAGCGCTGGCGCTTCGATGGGTCAAGGAAAACATTGGAGCCTTCGGAGGTGACCCGGAATCTATTACAGTTTTTGGCGAGTCTGCAGGGTAAGCACCAGAGGACATACTCTAAATTTCGAGAAAAAAAATCAAAACTGGATTCCAAGTTTTTGACTTTCCAGCGGAGTAAGTGTTCACCACCATATTTTGTCAATGAAGAACCAAGGAATCATCGCGCGCGCCATCTCTCAGAGCGGAACCGCAGTGAGCGCTTTCGCCCTCAACAGCGACCCTATCGGTCAAGCTCAACACTACGCTAAAAACGTTGGCTGTCCAACAGAGGACAACAAGGCTTTGGTTGATTGTTTGAAAAGAGCTGACCTTTATGATCTGTTAATGGCTCATAAGCCTTTGGGGGTATTGCAATTTTTTATTTCGATTGCATCTGGACTTGAAAATTCTGTGGCCTATATAACCTTTGACCTTAAAAATATTTTTTTCTAGACTCCCACCAAGCATAAACGTGACACTTTTGTCCCTGTAATCGAAAAAATCGTTGATGACGAAGCCTACGTTACGAGGACAGTCAAGGAGGTCTACGCCAGCGGTCAACTTTTGAACGTTCCTTGGATGACCGGGGCAACGACTGATGAAATTCTATTCTTTATTTCCAGTAACAAATTTTTAAAAGTTGACCAAAAATTTTGGGAATCAAAATTGAAATATTTCGTATTCCAGACTTTGTTCGAAACGAGACCAGCGTCATCCAAGGCATCAACAACTTCAACTACCTTGAACAAATTTTCCTCCTCTTCCCGGACCACGAACCGATTCTGACTTCAAAAATCCGCCAATTCTATTTCGGAAACCAAGAGCCTGTGGACATGAGAAAATTGGAAGTTCAAAAGGCCATGATTAAGGCCAGCACCGATTTGAACTTCTTGGCTCCAAATCACGAAGCTGTTCAACTTCATGCGGCGAGTGGCAGATCGGTGTATCCGTTTTTGTACGCCAAACATGGACCTAGTCTCGTGGAGCTTTTGGAAACTTTTAAAGGGGCGTGGCCAAAGTATGTCGAAGTTGGCATATACATTTGCAAGCGGCTGTGGCAACTTGTTGCAGGGAAGCCCGAGCCTGCTTTGAAGGGTATGAAAAAGGCGGGAAATTTGAATCTGAAGTGGTTTTTGACAATATTTAATGTGTTTTTTTCTCCGCTAGGTGCCGCTCACACCGACGACCTTTTTATGATGTTTGACATGTTCGAAAGTGTCTTTAGGATCCAGAAAGGAAGTCCGCATTATGAATTTTCAAAAAAGATGGTCAAAAGCTGGGTTGATTTTGCAAAGGGGTGAGTTTCGCAACGGCATATTTGGCGACCCTTTGACCTGACCAGATGTTAAACCCATTGAATTTTGGTTCCAGAAAACAACCCGAAATTGATGGGGTCAAGTTTCCAGAGGTTAAGACTGTTGAGGATGTCAAGTACGTTTTGTTGGACGAAGAGCCGAAGGTCACCAAGTACCCGTTTTTGGAGCGCTATGAATTTTGGAAGAAGTTGGGTTTGCTCTAAAAATAATTCTTGTGGGAGATGAGTTACTGAAAATACTGAATCTGTGATATTATGTTACGTAATAAGTAATAATTAAAGTTGGAACTTAAAACTGCAACTGTGTGACAGATATCTGTGGATCAAATCAGGTCTTCCAGCCGTAAGCTAAATCTTGTTAGGGAGGTCACAATTAAAATCGCTGTCACAGCAAACGCATGCTGTTTTTTCCCTGTATACTTTTAATTATAAGCCTTTGATTCAATCCAAGCTATGCAATGAATAGAATAGTTTCGCACGAGATCAAGTTTGAGTGGCTTTTTATATGTCTTAGCCGTTTCAGTAAACTCGTTTTGTGTTATGGCGAGGCGAACTAGTTTGAAGGTCACCTGGTACGATCAATAAGTTGAGTATGAGTAGCTGGACTGATACAAGAAATGACTTCAAGTTGTAGAATATAGAGAAAACAGGACAGTAGTGAACTCGCAAAAAATATTCAGTCGTGGTCAACTCATTCGCCATTGAGGTTTACAGAATTCAGCACTACTGTGGACGTACTCAAAAAATTAAAAATGGCGACTAAAAAGTTGCTCCTTGCAACTGTAGCCCTGTACCTGGCGTACAAATTCGGGAGTAAAAGTGCCAAGCCGGGGGAGATTGTGGAGACGACGATGGGCAAAGTGCAAGGAATCGAGTCGCTTTCGAGGGACGGGCGGGAGTTTTACGAATGGCGCGGGATTCCGTACGCTGAGCCGCCAGTGGGCGCACTTCGCTATCAGGTGAGTTGAGGCTGAGGCTGGAACTTTTGAGGATTCCGAGTTGGAGATGAGCGGAATCAACTGAAGTGCGTTTTGTTGCAGACGCCAAAGCCGGCCCGGAAGTGGGCGGGGATTCGGGATGGAAGTACTTTTGGACCCGTTTGTGCTCAGGTGAGTTCCGCAAAAAAGTTTTTTGAAATATTTTGTGTTTAATAATAATTGGCTATGACGGGATGGGTTACGGTTTTGCAGTTGCACATGTTCTTGAGGGCGCCAACTGGATCAGAGGTAAGTGCATAAACTATGCGATACGAGAATGCCGTTTAATACCATATTCAAACCGGGGTTTCGATTTAAAAAGAGGTTGGTGTCACATTGTTGTTGTGATTTTTAGGATTGCTTGCACTTGAACATCGCTATTCCGAAGGTACAAAAAATTCGTTGCATCAATTTTTATCTCATATACTTGAATTAAAATTGCAAGGAGCAATTCATTTATCTCATGATATTATAGGACAAGTTCCAAGACGCCCAAACCGGCAAAAGCCGTCTTCCAGTAATGGTTTACATCCACGGCGGCTACTTCTTTGCAGGAAGTGGAAGCGATTACAGCGCCAACTACTTCATGGGCGAAGACGTCGTCCTGGTGACCATCAACTACCGTTTGGGCGCTTTAGGTGACACTTGGTTTTTGTTGAGGTCAGAGGTCAAGTGGACTTTGTTACCAATATTCGTCTGAGCCTTTAGGATTCCTAAGCACGCAAGACGAAAACGCTCGAGGAAACATGGGACTCAAGGACCAAGCGCTGGCGCTTCGGTGGGTCAAGGAAAACATTGGAGCCTTCGGAGGTGACCCGGAATCCATTACCGTTTTTGGCGAGTCTGCAGGGTATTTTTCCAATAATCAAAACTTTCAACGAATTAAAAGGTCACTTGCTCACTTTGAAGTCCAACGTTTTCAGAGCAGCAAGTGCCCATATCCAGATGCTGGTACCACAAAACAAAGACCTCGTCACGCGCGCCATCTCTCAGAGCGGCACAGCAACTTCTCATTGGTTCCATTACAAAGACCCCGTCGCACAGGCTCACAACTACGCCAAGAAAGTCGGATGTCCAACTGATACCAACGAAAATCTTGTTCAGTGCCTAAGGCAGAAGGACGTCAACGATTTGCTCATGGCTCACATGTCACAAATTTCGGTACTTCATTTTATTGAACTTGAAGCCTTAAATAAACTTGGATTTAAACCTGCTTTTTGCAAAATTTCAGGTCGCGTCAAAAACCAAACAAGACATTTTCGTACCTGTTGTCGAAACAATCAAGGACGAAGAAGCCTTCCTCACCAAGTCAGCCAAGGATATCTACGAGAGTGGCCAAGCTCCCTCAACACCTTGGATGACCGGAGTCACTTCGGAAGAAGGCCTTTACGTCGTTGCTGGTATATTTTGCTCCGTATTTTTTCGATAGTTTTTCTATATCAAATTTTGATTTTAAAATTACCGCTTCCAGATATGCTGAGGAACAAGAGCAACATACAAGAGGCTTTCAAGGACTTCCACTTGATTGAACGCGGTTTCTTGCTTACCGGCGAGCCCTTGGACCCTGGTTTCTCCAAAAAAGTTCGTCAATTCTACCTCGGAACGCAAGAGCCAGCCGTGGACTTGAGCAAAACTGAAAACCAAAACGGAATGGCGCAGGCGTGCAGCGATTTCAACTTCCTCGTTCCAGGCCATCAAGCCATCAAACTTCACGCTTCAACTTCAACTGCGGGTCCTGTTTTTCCCTATATTTTTGCGAAGCGCGGTCCCAGTATTGTGGATATTTTGGAGAATTTCAAGGGCGAGTATCCTGCCATCGTCGAATTTGGAATGTTTTTACTGAAGCATTTGTGGTCCGAATTTGTGGTTGGGCAGACAGAAGCGCCCTCTGCAGGTGAGGACCAACATTTCAAAGTCAAAAGTCAAATAAATTTTTGAATTTTTGGCTCCAATTTTGAAATCTGATTTAGGAGCTGCGCACGTCGATGATTTGTTCATGCTCTTCGAAGTCAACGGAGGAATTGGAAGAATCGGACAAAACAGTATTTTCTACGGTTTTTCGAAAAAGATGGTCAGAAGCTGGGTCCAGTTTGCTAGTGGGTAAGTGGTTTGAAAAAATGCAAAATTTTGAGGGTCTCTGTCCAAAGTGTAGCGACAAAGGTGTCGGACCACAAAGTTGTAGCGACAAAGGTGTATGGCCCTAAAGGTGTATAGGGACAAAGGTGTCGGGCGACGAAGTTGGCCGTGCTAAAGTTGTCAGACCCTAAAGGTGTAGCGTGACAAAGATGTAAGGACAAATATGTCGGAGTAGGAAAATTTTAAACGTATTTTTCAACAATGCATTTAACATCGAAATCTCCAGATGTTTACCGAGCTTAAATTGAGCCAAAGCCTAAATTTTGGGAGCTTTTCAAAAAACAGATTATGCTTATGCTAACCTTATTCTTTGGGGCTTACAATTGTAACATAACATTGCTCTTATGGAAACGAACATGGAGAAATGCTAGGAAAAAAGTGGGTTTTTAGCAAGGGGGCTGTTCGAGACCCAAAAAATCTACATGGGACCACTGATTGACGGTCATCATTATGAAGTTGATAGAAAGCCAAAAACAGACTAGAAAATCAATAAAAATGTGTTGAGCCGTTGAGAGCAAGGATTGTCCGTGCACTTATGGTCAGTAACAACTGCATCTCGGGGTCAGTTAATAGCGAAATTTCCCAGACACATCTGTCACTACAACTTTGTCACGCTACACCTTTAGGGTCCGACAACTTTAGCACAGACACCTTCGTCGCCCGACACCTTTGTCCCCATACACCTTTAGGGCCATACACTTTTGTCGCTACAACTTTGTGGTCCGACACCTTTGTCGCTACAACTTTGTCCCGCCGCCAAATTTTGAAGTTTCGACATAGTTAAAAAAAGCATTTGAAAATATTTTGTTTCGCGGGTTTTTTTCTAGGAAAGATATGGATTTCGATGGGCTGAAATTTCCTCAAGCAAAATCTGCAGATGCTATAAAGTACATAATGCTGAACGATACTACGGTTTTGACTCCTTTCCCTTATCCGGAACGGTACAATTTTTGGAGCGGAGTGTCACTGAATTAACCATTTTAATTATTGAACTGAAGCGTGATTCCTTGATTAAAAAACCCAAAAGTCTATGGAAAACAGTTGAAGAAAATAAACATATAAACAAAAATTAGCGCGCATGAGCAACAAAAAACTGTCATTTCTGCATGAAATCGAGGACGAAAAAGCTCATGTCCCCAATTTCGGTGTGCAATTGGTTCATTCTGAACTGCGCATGAACCAGCGTGAAGATTGCGAAAAGAATTGACACGACCACTAGCCCAATGTCATTTGCAGGGGAGGACGGCCCTACGCCGGCGATGGCAACAAACAAATGGATGACTTGGAAGACCAAAACTAGTATTGTCCAGTTCCTGTAGACGAGGAGTAGCTTCGGATTTTTCTGCAAGTCACACGAATGTTGTTATAATTACAAAATTCCTAACTGCGCAGTTACGATTTTTTCCAACATCTCTTACTTAATACCTTCATCTCGGCAATGATGGGAAGCAGGTTGATGAGGCCGCTGATTACGAGGATTCCAGCCGCGGCCCCCCATACCCCAAATATGCAGGTGACCTGTTGGCAAAAAATTACCCCGGTTTGAGAATACCTTGTGAAAAATAGCTAACAGTTGGTTAGTCAGAAAATGAATGTCAACTCACAATATTCAACACGACCAGGAACAAGAACCAACCGTGAATCGTTCCGCAGCTGCGATCTGTATAATCTTTATCTTCCATTTTGCCGGAGCGGGAATTTCAAACTTCCAAACAAAAGAAATTGAAAAAGACTTGTTACTTCAACGGACTTAAAACAGAGGTGTTTTGAAACTGGCCAAGTAAAAAAGACGACTGTTCTAGACTTTTGTAATAGCGTTTTTTCTAGTTTTGTCAGTGTACGATCAGCAATGATTTGTCTTGTGCAAAGTAATGTTCACATGAATGCAATCTAAACGACATCCTACAAATTAAACTCCAATGTCATGTATCCAAGTTTAATCATACGAATTCCTGCGAACAATCTCAATGACTGAGTCACATTTTTCTCAAGAAAGCTATAAGTTACTAAAATCAGTTCGACGTATGTAATTCGGCCTTCGATGAAAAATACAGATTGACAGATTGATCCCTTCATAAACGTAAATTTTTTGAATGCAAGCGTTTTGAATGCGCAAAAAACTGTCATTTATGCATGAAATCGAAGACGAAAAAGCTCCTGTCCCCAATTTCTTTCTGTAATTGGTTCATTCTGCTGTGGGCAAGAACTAGTGTGGAAACTGCGAAAAGGATTGACACGACCAATAGCCCAATGTCATTTGCCGGGGCAGATGGCGCCACGCCGGCGACGGCAATACACAAGTGGATGACTTGAAAAACCAAAATGAGGATGGTCCAGTTTCGGTAGACGAGGAAAAGATTTGGTTTTTTCTGCAAAAGTAAATTACGCTATTAAGATTACTAATTTCTAACTGCGCAGTTACGATTGATCGTAAGATCTACAACATACCGTCATCTCGGCAATGATGGGAAGCAAGTTGATGAGGATGATGATTATGAGGATTCCGGCCGCAGCGCCGAATATCCCAAAGACGCAAAAGACCTGTTGGCAATAAAATTTTAGAATTAGACCCGAGTATTAGAAAAAATACACAGCTTGGAAAATACACAATGTCAACTCACAATATTCAAGATGACCACGAACAACAACCAACTGCGATTTGTATCATGTTCGTTTTCCATTTTGTCAGAGCGGGAATTTCAAAATTTTAAATTGAGAATGAATTCTACAACAACTGAGTAAACCATCAGCTGTTCCAGACTGGGCGCACGGACTGTTTTTCTGGATTTTTGTTACAGCGGCTTGGCCATTCTTCACTTGCGTGTATTTTCAACAATGCTGAATCAAGTTCTCTTCATCTTTTTTGTCCGAACAATCCGAACGACTCCTTGTAAATTGAACTCGCATCTTTCAAGACACCTCTGTTTAACCATACAAAATTTAGGGTAAATCGAACAACTATTCCACTCTCACAGTCAGATACTGTTTATTAAGAAGGCTTTGCAGTACATATTCATTCACTTGATTCGACTTTATAGATGGATGGGTTCAGAATGTGCTCGTTAATTTTTACTCGAGTAAAATTAAACTTCATATTTCAGTTATTGATGCTCTTCAAGTGTCTTGCAGTTAAATGTGAAATTGCATTAAAACGGCTAGATGTATGTAAGAAGCGGATTTTTTTCCAGCATTAATTGTAAACACATGAATTTCTTTGCAAAAACAATGGCAATCCAACTACTGAGAAATCATAATGGCGAAATTATACTGCTTCATGAATCTCAGTGTTTGCCTGTGAGAAAACCCGCACTTGGTATAAATGCCCCAGTCAAGCGGAAGCCGAGTACTTGAGCGGACGCTAAAGTTTTGAGCTGTGAGTGTAAGCTTCAGAATGGGCAAGAAATTGATTTTATCAGCGCTTTTCAGCGCTGTTTTGATAGGAGCCAACGTTGCTTTGGTGAACTGCGCGGTAGTGGAAACGAAGCTCGGCCAGGTCGATGGAACAGTTGAGACTTCGAGGGACGGACGAGAGTACTTTGCGTGGCGAGGAATTCCGTTCGCGCAGCCGCCTGTTGGCGAACTTCGGTATCAGGTGAGGGCGTTCAGAGGCTGCTCAAGTTCATTTGGTGTTTGAAGGAATCGTAAATTTTAACGCTGGGTTTCTTTGCTTTAGTCGCCGAAACCAGCTTTGAAGTGGACAGGAGTTCGAAATGCGAGTGCAAATGGACCTGATTGTGCTCAGGTGAGATTTTCAAGGTCACAGTTTGAAGTCCTGGTGTCAAGCGTATGAGTTTACAAGGGTGAAATTTATTCAATGAGAATTTTTGCAGCTGGGATTTCTTACGAACAAGCCGCATGGAGAAGAGGTGAGTCAAATTTTTGCAGATGTTGTTAGATTGAGAAGAACACGATGAATTTTCCCTAGAAATTGATTTTAATATGTGTTTCTTGCAGGATTGCTTGTTTCTCAACATTTACACTCCCAAGGTGTGAAACTGTTCAGAATTTTAATTTGCTGGGAATTTAAAGGCAAGGTCAGATTTCTGATTACATGTGGCAATGTCAACAGGTCAAATTCGAAGACACCCGAAATGGCACCAGCCTATCCTCAGTCATGGTTTTCATCCATGGTGGAGGTTTCTACGCTGGAAGCGGGAACCATTATGGACCTCAAATGCTCATGGACGAAGACATCGTCCTGGTGACAATCAACTACCGTTTGGGCGCTTTAGGTTTGACACTTGGTTTTCGTTGAGGTCAGAGGTCAAGTGGGCATTGTTACCAATATTCGATTGACCCTTTAGGATTCTTAAGCACGCAAGACGAAAACGCCCGGGGAAACATGGGACTCAAGGACCAAGCGATGGCGCTTCGATGGGTCAAGGAAAACATTGGGGCCTTCGGAGGTGACCCGGAATCCATTACCGTTTTTGGCGAGTCTGCAGGGTAAGCCAATCAACATACTTCAGTCTGATGAAGTAGCAAAATCTTAATTGAAATACTGATTTTTCAGAGGGTCAAGTGTCCACTTCCAAATGCTCTCGAAGAAGAACAAAGGACTCTTCCAGCGCGCCATCTCTC
>JAQGBJ010001594.1:0-21844 GCA_034698345.1 Sphaeridia pumilis
CCGTTTGAAGTTGATGTTGGTTTGCGAAAATTCCCATGGTCGCAGGGTGGAATGACGCTCTAGTTTATGCCGTAATGCTCAAACGTTTTTGTAAAGCTTGGACGCTTAATGACATGGAAGGTTGTGCGTTGAACTTTTGTTTGTGTGAAAACATTATCTTGCGCAATATGTGGAATTTTTAGAGTAAAAGGTTAGCTTCAGCTCGCAAAAATGAATTTAAACGCATGGAATAGTTGCAGGTTTGTTGCATAATTATGAGGTTGTGTGTATTATTGTGTTAATTATAAAGAGGGCAAGTTACATTAATTACGTACATACGAAAACGGACAGGTGCACCTCATGCAGGTTATGTGAATTAATATTGTGAATGGTGCTAATTGATGATCAAGTTCACAACTTACAACTGTCACAGTTAACGATGGATTTCCAAGGTGCAGGCGGAAAAAATGTTTTAGGTCAATTTTTTAAATGAATTAGTCGCAAAATTATAAGGGTTTGAATATTGGAATCTGTTGAGTCTCCAAAACATCGTAGGCGATAACGAGGAAAATAGCAAAAATGCGTTTACATTTGTACGTGAGGAGCAGAGATGCGGTTTTTAGTTATGTTGAGCGTCGTGGTTTGAATGCAAAAAGATGCATCTCTGCTGCTCCTGCTCGCTCTTGAGGATCAAGTTAGTTTAACGTTGGATACTTGAGTTAAGTAGCTTGGCTAAATAAAATGTAGATGGAGCTGTTGGTGCTGAGCGCAGTATCGATCGTTGTTAAAACGGTGCTCATCACAAAATCACAAATGGTAGCGTTACGCCGGATTGGAGGCTTCAGGAATAAAATAGAATTAACGAGGAGGATTCGGTTGTTTATGATGGACGTGTGGGGATGTAAATCCTAGGAAATGTGGTTTGTCGTCATGTGGAAATCATAAACAGAGTCCCGCTGCGGGTAAATGTGGGAAACATATTTGGTTGGGCCTGGTGGTGACGAAATCGGCTTTGTTTGTGATCACAGGTGGGTATTATCCAAAGGATTGTTTTAATTAATAGCTGAAAGAGCAGAAATCAGAGGGGTTTTATTATTATTTCTGGCTCGTATTCCGATTATTTGCAGCTGTCTGTAGCAAAAGTGTAAAAGAACACAAGAGAGTTTACAAGCTCCACATATAATTTCTGCTTTGATGAAGCTCGAGAGGCATTGAATGACTGTATAGGAATATTATTATTCGGATTTCGGATTACAGATGAAACGAACCGAAATCAAGAGGAATAGAATAAACACAAGTAAATGTCAGGGAAGAAGCATTGAAATCACACACTTGGTATTGTTTTACAAAGAGAACTGACATAATTGAGCACGTTTCGGTATGGTGCACACATCAGAGGAGGTTCAAAAAACATTATGATGAAACAGCATGAAACGGGTAGTTTTTGTTTAGCGGAAATTGAAAGACTATGGAACTGTTCAGAGTCAGAGAGAAGAAACTATGGAAAGAAAAGAACTCTCCGCAGGTGTTTTAATTTCCTTTAGAAGACTACTAGACGAGATTGCGTTGTTGGCAATCTGGAGACTTCCTAGAGCCAAGAAAATGAAATTTGTACGAGGGGCGTAGTAGTAGGACAAGTTTTGGAAAAGTCTACTACTACTTGCTATGTTGTTGGCCTAATTTGTACGTCACTTGTTTCTGGGAAGAAGAAGACTAATTCGAAAGTTGTTTGGGGGGAAATGTTGCAAGGAGAAAGCTTTTGAATTGGTTCGCTAAGTGAATTTTCTCTTGCTGTGCTGGAAATTCTATATTGTTTTCGCAGTTGATGAGAGTTTTAATATTGTGTTGGAAATACCGAGTAGCTGAGGCGATTAGGGAAGATAGACAAAGAGCTGTTTTGTTGAGGGTTCGTGTAAGAACAGGTGTGAATTTGGCTAAAAATTTTCATTCTAGTAATTTAGCCTGCATGTGCTGAAACCGATTAATGTGGTTCGTTATATGAAAGGTAGCACTGATATTTACAAATTTACAAAGACTGGTTTTTCCGGAAAGTGTTTTTTTTGAACAAGCCGCTCGCTTAATGTTTTATAAATGTTGTACACACTGTATGGAGACGGTGATTGGAATGGGAATTATGGAGAATGAGGAAATGTTTATGCTTTCAAGCGCCTATAAAGGCATTAAGAAGGGAAGCAAGGCGCTTTGAAGATTGGTAGACATGAAATTTTAATAAAATGGTAATAATGCGTTGGTTCTGGAAGCTCTGATGTGGGTGGAAGAGGGTACTGCCGAAGCTGAATTTGCTTTAGAGAAAAGCCTTGTGAGCCTCTCACGGTCTGTATGATAATAATGGTGAAAGCTTGGTTGGAAAAGAGAGAGAAAATAGCATGTAGATTTGACTCAAGACCTTAATCCTTGAGCATCTTAGAGGAGCTTAGGCCATGAATGTGTTGTGTGCTTCAGGAGTCCATGGCTTCATATCGAACAAGTGAAAGTAGCTTTGGGCCTACGGCGAGGAAGTGAGCCATTAGAAGAGGCGGGTTTCGTTGCACGGGAGTGAAGCAAGGATTTGGCTGTAAATACGATTCAAAGGGAAAGCTCGCTGGATTTTAAAGACAGGAGGAGTGAGAAGAAGAGATTTTGTTGTATTTGGAACGGAGGATTTGAAATTCATTTAGAGAAGAAGAAATAATGTAATAGGATTGATGTGAAGTCATGATGAAACGAGATAGGAGCAGAACTGGTAGCCAAGGAATAAGCTATGACAAGATTTGGCCTCGGCTGTATGCATGAGAATATTAATTAAAAGAAGAAATAGACGTGATCAACAATACGAGAAATACTAGAGACAATCTGTCTTTCGAAGACCTGTTATTGTCTACACGTACAAAAGTCAGTGAAAGAAGAGAGGAGAAGGACAGAGGCGGGAAATCAAAAGAAATTTTCGCAGCCTTTCACTCGCACAGTTGTATTGTCATGGGAATAGAAGGCCGAGGTTCAGCTGGAATTGAAGGGAATTGACTGATGTTTTTCAAAGTCTGAATGGAGCTGACTTGAGAGTGACTCAAGAGGAATGATATGGTCAATCGAGGCGGTCGATGGGAAAATGGCTGCATGTGACTTTGAGAAGAAAAATTACATGGTTCGCATTGGGACTATTTCTGCTTTTCCAAATCGAAAAGCTGTTCCATATGTGCGTCTGTGTGTGTGTATCTGTCTGTGATATTGCTGGAAGATTCTTGATCTGCATTGAGGACTGGAGGTTGCAGCTGGTGTTCCCTGGCGAAATATGTTGTAAATGGTCCATTTTCCGTGTTATTTCCGCCGTTCTAATCCTTGGAGAAAGCAAGAAAGCAATCTGGAACGACCTAGTTTTGGGTGGCGTTAAGGAGGAAAGATGGATGGCTGCAAGTCTTCAAGGTGGGAAAGGCCAGTGGTACCACTGGAGGAAAATAGTGCGAAAGTCTAAAATGTATAGTCAAAGGCAGCAATGAAACGACAGAGATTTTTGTAATGCTTAAACAGTTTTGACGTCAGAGGGCGGCGCTGTTGTCTTGTATAATATTATATGCTGTTTGAAGCTCATGCATTAATGTTAGAGCGGAAGTAGGTTGATGTTTAAGATATCCGGGGCCTTTACAAATGGCTCGGTAATGTTTTGATATTAGCATAAGAAATGAGGATTAATGGCGCTAGCCATATTTTGTGACGTCTAGACTAGAAGAGCTCTTTATGGACAAAGACTATGGACTAGATTTCCTAGGTGGAATTTAGTTGGCAAGGATCAAGATATTTGCAATCTGGTCCCGTTTGCGTAGAGCATAATATGCTTTGTCGGATACTTACGTACAAAAGAAGGATATCCGGTAAACATTTGGCGTTGTTAGGTAAGCTGGAATACTTGCTAGTTTCAGCCTGAAGAGTAGTAAAGTACATGTATACACACAGTCGATGTGCATTTTTCGCAGAAAGGTTTTATGGCAAGACATTAAAAGGGTAACAGTTAACGTGTTTACATATTGCGCGGGTATATATAGTAAGAAGGAGAAGCGTTTGTATTGTTCATGAATTATGAATGAGGGAGAGGTTGCTGCTGTTGCGAATTTTTCTGGGTCTTAATGGATGTCGTAAGTGTCGTTTGGATGGTAAGGAGGAACATTGATGGCCTTTTATATTGATTTTGTTTTGTCTTAATGGAAGGCGAATGTGAAATTCATGGAGCACTTGAAAGAGCAGTTTAGCAAGAAGGGATACACATAAATGGCGGTGGATGGATGAAATAATGGAATGAGAAGAATAAGAATTCGTTTCAAAGTGTTCAAGTAAGTGGGTGAATGGGATCAGAACGGAGTAAATGTAGAAGAAAAGGAATGTGCGGAACAGTCTAAGGGAAATTGTATCGGTGAAATGGAACAAACTGGAAAATGATCAAAAGGAAAATTCGATTGTCTTTGAAGACGCGCAATCGTATGGAAGGAAAGCAAAGGCTTTGTGAAATAATAATATTGGAGAAGAGACAAATTTGTGGGTGTTTTTGTCCTGGCTTGTGCATTAACTGCAAAGCTTTTTGTGTCATAGAGAAAGCAGAGCAGATGGATGAGCTGCTGCTGCAGCCAAAGCAAATTGTTCATCAAGCTGGAAGTCTTGTGGTTTCCAGCGTGGTGAGATAAAGTCTGTTGGAGAAAAGTTATTGGGAGCTGCTAGATGAATAGGCTTGATTGGGAGAAACGTGAACTGAAGAACTAACAGAATGAGTTTTTGGGAATGACAGTAGTGGACTGTCAAAGTTGAGGAAGAAAAGTAAATAGATGAGATTGCGGTTCGCGGAAGAAAATAGCAAGTTGGGAATCTTGGTGAATTGAAAGGGATAATCTGTAGTAGTAGTAGAAGGAAAGGAAGTTAATTCTGACGACAGTTGAATCAATGCGATAGCTTTGTAGCTTGGAGGACTGCTGATTGAACCGTGTAAAGAAAAAGTGCCCCAAGAGGCCATTTATCTTTTGTATTTACAGGGAATTGACAGACGGCATAGAAGTTGATGATTTTTTTTACAAGAGACCAAAAAGTGGGGACTAGGAAGAAGAAAAACGTTCAAGATTTCTGTCTTTGGTTTGTCCTGGAAATTGACCCGTTAGGACAAGTTATCATGTTTATCATGTCTTTGATGTCGAAGTTGGGCGAATCGGCGCGGCTATTTGTAAAGAGAATTGATACATTTACTTTCTGTTGGAGACGAGGATGGTATCAGTCAGTATCATTGCGGTTCTTTTTGTTTGATCAAGTCTGTGGACACAGATATCGGTTCTGGCAAGGACACTGAACGAGATTGTGTGGAGCCTCCTTGTCTCGATGGGAGCAAGTGAACCATTCAAGATAAAAGTTGGAGATACGTCCTGAGTTTATCTCAAAGTCAGTCAGTCTCATTGATGAAAGTTGAAAACAAGCAAATGCTGACTTACAATGACTTGATGTGGATGAGTAGAAATGATTTTTTCCGGATTGCTGATTTTATTGTCAAATTAGAAAGTGATTGGTAAATCATGCTTATTCATTGGGTGCACAGATTGCATTTTAGGCTTTTGTGAATATGGGAGGTTGATAGCGTCGTGTTTTTTCCAAATGCTGGTTGTTCTGACTCATTTATTTTAATTTGCACATTTTGGTTCACAAATGTTTATTGTTGTTGTGTGTTTTTGGAAGGATTTGCACTGGTTTAGTGCAAGAGAGCGGTTTTGCCATTTTGGAAAGTTGCTTAAAATTGGGTTGAAGAAGATGCAGTGTATACACGTGAGATTACCACCGCAAGTTTGGCGGTAAATGTGTGTATGTGTGCGCAAGTTGAATGTTTGTACACATATTTGAAAAGTGTTTATGAAAAGAGGCAGGTGGAGTTGAGGTTTTGTGAAAGAGTAAATTTGTCGGTGATGATGTGGTAATTGTCGCAGTTCTCGAGAGGGTTCTTGGAAAAAATGTTTTGAGCACGAGACGTAGGAACTGGTGGTGAAAATTAAAAAAATATGTAACAGAAATTTGAACATACAACAGCTGATGTTATAACAGTAGTAAAAAGGGTAAATTGTTGCTGCAAGACAGATGGCGTGTGGATGTGATAATTGTTAAGAAGAAGTCCAAGTAGCGGCTGCTGCTGGTATTTGAGCGTGGGCAGGTGGGCTTAAGGAGATGATTCCGGAAATTAGACTGATGAAATATGAATGAGGACAAAGAAGAAGAAGAGTTATATTTTGGTGTTAATCATGTTGTGTATTCAGTGCAGGAAAGGAAGAAGGATAAGGTGAAATAAAAAGGGTCTTTGAAGGATGCCCGACTGACTGCCAACGAACTAAGCAACTCAAGTGGGTAATTAAGAATGTGTGTAGCAAGCCGTGAAATTAGGAAATCCGAGCGGAGATTGACTGTAGGAAAAAGGCAAGAAGACGAGTAAAAAGCAGGGTAAATTTTCTAAGGTTTGAATCTCGAAAGGTACACATTTGTTTGACTTTGCCGAGGGACGCGAGACATGGATCAGATTGCTGTTTCGACACGACCGGCAGAAATCAGGTCGGCAAGGACGTCAGTAAGACGTGGAGAGAAGGCGGAGGATTGTGCAAAATATTTTTACATTTTCTGTAAACATTATGCGAATTTCTGCAAGTATAAAGATTGATTTACGAGGGTTGAAACGCGAAGAAAAGATTTTGTAGGTCATTAGACACAGAACTTTGGTTTCCATGCAACTGTATGCAGTTTCAGATGCATCGGGCTGCACCGCAACAGCCTCATATCGATCGGTGATGAATCATTAACGATTTGTGTAGGGGATTGGATTGACAGGGTAAATTGTGCAGGAGGATGCAGTTGAATGCGGTAGTGATTTAGAGGGGTTTCAGAGGATGACAAGATGTTGACAAGGACTGCGACAGAGGACATTAAATAGTACAGATCAGTATTAGTAAACTGTATTGTGCGTGCGGTACTTTGTTCAAGCTGAGCTCTAGAAGCTCATCTAGTTTTGATGATAGTTTTACATCTCACTGGGGAGGCTGGTGGAGAGGGTTGGCGTGAAAAGTGGACTTGGACACGGTGTCATTAGGGTTGTTAGATGAATGGTTTATAGCTACTTGTCGATCAGGGACAGTTGTTGTTGTTGTTTTCTGTCGCTACTTTCCCGACACGTAATGCAATATTAATGAAAGTCTCTATCCGGGTTCTAAAGTAACGGATTGCACTGCAGCTAAAATGGAGGAGGAAGATGCAGATGCTCATGGTGCAAGTTTTATGGGGTTTCAAGTTGTTGCAGCAGCAACCACCGCAAGGATAACGTTAATGCGGATGCAGTTAAAAATAAGGGAAATGGGGAGAGACGTGATGCAGTTTGATATCAAGTTGTGTGGTTTTTTGATAGATTCACTAGCACGTTAGATTAGATACAAAGTGATTTCAGATGGTTGTCGGTTACGACAGCTACGAGTCGTTAGGGCGGAAGAAGGTATTGAACGTACACTACTGCTACTTGAAGAAACGCAGCTTGAAGCTTCCGGTTGTGGCTTCCGTTGTAGTACCTTGGATTGCGGAAGCGTGTAGGAGGAATGGGCGTTGAGACGTTACAAGAGGTGCGTTCAAAAGGTACTTTGGAAGTGCAGTACAGTACAGAACCAGTACACAACTGCAGGGCGACAAATGGAAGATATTTCTTTCTTGCACTTGTGGCGTTATCATTAGTAGCATCTGTTTCACAATGTGGTTTATCGTCTTCTTGTTTCTGAATGCGGGATAGTGACTTGTGTAACTTCATGGAAACTTGAAGCTGCTGCTGACTGCTGCTACCAGAAAGGTCAATGAGGGTTGAGGATAGCGTTTAAAGGTTGAAATTTTATGGCTCTTGTTTAGCTGGTAACTGACTGCATTGCTGCTACTGCTGCTGGTGCAGTTGATAAAAGTAAAAAGCTTTTACTTTTGTTTTGAAAAAGAATTTTTCTGTAGCTGCTGGAGAAGCATGGGAATGTCTGCGGCGGCGGTTTCAGTTGCGTGTGAATAATCGGTATTTGGCCGGTGAATATTGCATTGCATGTTGTCGGATAGCGACGAGCGAAACCGGACGTGATAGACAGACTTTTAGTGAAGGCAGGCGTTTTCGTTTATGAAATGTTAAGTGTTATGGTCTCGTTGCATTATGTTAATGTGAGGGGAAAGAGTACTGGAGAAGGAGGTTCTGCATTAAAAATGTTTTTGATGTTTCGGTTACTTGGTTATGGCATATCGTGTTATGAATACGGTAAAGGCCGGGAGAGTATAGTAAACTGGCTGACGCGGGTGGTTATCTGGAACTGGGGTTCCGATTACACAACTTGCAGAGGTTCCGATAGGAAAAAGAATGCAAGAAAGGAAAAAGACTGACTGACGGATAAATGGAAGGATGGAGCAGGATTTTTGTGAGCGAAGAATTGCATCAGAGAACCAAGTGGTGGAAGTGGGTGTAGCCTGGATCGTTAAAAGTCTTTGATTTCCTTTGGTGCAGTTTGGTCTCGGTTTGTTTTTCTCAGGGTTATTTTTTACCGAGGGAATTGGAAGAGACACACCTCAAGGGCAAAGTTGGAACAGCGTTTGAACTGGGGTTGGCTGAAGTAGGTGGAATTGATGGACTGTAACCGGTACACAAAGTTGGATTCGTTTGATGAGGTGTTACGAAATGTCCTTTTTGTTTCTGGCTGGAAGATTTCAGAGTGGGACAAGGTTGAATTTTAAATGTTGCTGCAGAAGTGAGCTAATATTCTGATACCAAACCAAGAATGGTTTGGGTGACATTGGGAAGAATATTGGATTCAATATATCTCCATCGTATACATTCTGAAATGTTTAATTTCCCTCTGTCTAGATGTTATGGAAAGGGAAAATACATGGAATGAGCGAATTCACTTTGTGGGGTTGGCAAGGTCTGTGTTATTTATATGGGCTACATATATTTATGGCAAAGGTTTATGTCATACAACTTCGGCGACAGTGCCAGCAGCAGCAGCTGGATCTCTGTTAATTCGCTGGGACGTTTGTGTGAATGCGTAAGAGCGGAAGCTGTAGGGCAACATGTGTGTTTTTGCCATTTTGCCGGCGTTATTCTGGAACGTGATTTTGGCAGAGGCTGGTTCTGACATGGTAAACGTCGCCTGGTCCATGTTAGGAGGCATGTGATTTAATGGAATTTGACTTTTGGTGAGGCTTGTGGTAGAACTGGGGCTTTATATAGGAAAGTTGTTGTTGTTATTTCTGTCATATGTATTTCATTTTTTGTTGGTTGGTAAAGTAAACCGAGTAAAGGAGGGAAAGGGTCCAGTTCATACGTGAACAAGTTGGTGGAAATTTTGTATATAAAAGAAGTGTAATCGGGTTGGTTTTATGCTGCGCGTTAATCGGTATTGTTGTTCTTCTCTTGCTGGGTTAAAGCTATGATTAGTATGCGGAGCGGTGTTTGGTTGTTTTGCTGGGATTAAAAAGTTGACGGTAAATTGAAAAATAGTTTATGAAGTTTTTATAGAAAATTTCTAGATTTGTGAAAGCAGAGAAGTTTTTAAAATGGAGAAAAAGTTGTAGACGCGGGTCAGTAGGCTATAGACGTGACAGAATTTTTGGCGCGTGCTAAAGTACCGTTGTTGAACAGTGTGTAGCAAGACTTGAGTGAGAGAAAGCAGAAAAATGCGTCAAAATCATACGGTGTGTATGATATGAATAGATGTTATTCAGTAGAGGGAATGTTAAATTTGGCTACATACACATCTTGTTTGTTTCAATGTTGCGATTTCTATTTTGGCATGTGTTGAATCAAGTACTGCAGTGGTAGATTTGGTATGTTTCGGGTACAAATTCCATGTTGTTGAGCAGCGTATATATTTGAAGAAGTGATGTTGTATATATAGTAGACGTTATCCTTTGTAGTTTTATAGAAGAAGCTGTGAGATTTTGGACCCGCATGTATTTTTAATGCAGAAGCACGTAGTTGCTACACATGGTTTTTCGTGGGTCTAGTCATCGTACAAGAGGTTTCCTTCGGAATTTGTTGTTGTTTGAGTTGAGTGAATGGTGGTGGATTCTAGTAACATGATTCGGATTTGGGCAAGACAGTATGTGAGAAAAGTGGGTAGAGTCTAGACGTGGTGTGGTGTGTTGGGTTTATAGGGCAGATTAGGAGGGTAAATCAAAATCAGAAGAGGGTGAATTACGGGTCTTTGAAATGACAAAAAATGTTGGATATCTCAAGTGAGATATTAAAGAAGGAGTTGTTGAGATTTTTCGACATTTTTGTTCAAGGCAGTGAAACTAATGGTAATGTGTTGGTGGTGGTGATAAGAGAGATTTTGGACAATTGAAAAACAAAAGAGTTAACAAGAGTAATAATATATAAAGGAGCCGCGGCCGAATGGCCAATTGGGTCAGTTGCATTTAAGTGGTTGTGGCGGTGATATAATTGTATTGGATAAGTGATCCAAATATGTGGATCACACACACACACAGGCAGAGGCAGTTATATACATGTATTTTTAGTGCATTTCCAAAGGTTGTGTAAGCGTGTGTTGAGGAAAATGGCAAGTTGATTTGAGTGGGTTTTGGGTAGCGTGAAGTGGAAATAATTGTTATGTGTATTGCGAATGGTAGAAAAGTGTGTGTATTAAACTTGAAAGTATGGGCAGGTTGAAGAATGGGCAGAAAGGGCAATATTACATTAAAGTTGCAGCAGTGGAACGGGAATGGACAGAGGAAAAATATTTTACTTTGATGATTGTTATGGTTATATTTTGGCAATGGTTCAAAGTGTGCCGCTAGTAATCAAGTTGTTTTAGTGCGTAATGGATATGTTTGCGAATTAAAAGAGTTGCGGAAGAGGAGCTGCAGCTATTAAGCTGCAAACCATTTTTTATAATGGTGGCTTATGGGACTGGTGATGATTATGATGGAGGTTTGACAGTATTTAGTGCGTGTACATATTAATATTTTGTGGGGATGTAGGTTTTTGTCATGGCTCGTAAATAATGGTGTGATACCATGTAAAACATGGTGTTCAAGTTGGCAAGTAGGAGGATAACGAGGTTTTGTAATTTTGGAGGTGTTATGTAACAAGGCTTTTTCTTGATAAAAATTGGAGCTGCTGGCAAAGGATTGTTTTAAGGCTAAATAGGGAGGAATTCAGCTGTAGAAATGGCGAAGCGAGTAAAGGGGAAAAGAAATTTGTATTTTTAGAGTGCAGGAGGAAGGTGCATTTTTTGGTATTTTATAGAGCCTTGTTAGGAAGAGAGAAACTGCGTATGGCGAAACTGTTAAACGTGGAAATGGCGATTGCAATCATCAAGATACAAAGGTTAGGTAAAAATGTTAAAATGTTTGTATATATATATATGCACCAAGGTTTTGTAATGTCACATGTTTTTGAAGGCAGAGGTTTATGTCATAAAAGAGCGTGTGTGCTGAAGTGCAGATGAAGTATATACAAAAGTAACTGCTGATATTCCACGGAGATTTACTTGATTCAGTGACATTAGCCGCTTGTTCTGAATGATGATTGTATAGAAGCAGGGTTATATAATTTTGCTGTCAAGGTGTTTTTATTACATGCATGCACTTGTGGCAGCATTATTATATAGCTACAGTATTTTACACTTGAGGAAGAAGAGTTTGTTGGTTGGTCAGTCAGTTGATTATGTTGATGGTTGAAGGTAATATCGGATGTTGATTGTGTGTGAAAATTGCAACTTGAGTGTGGGAAGAAGGAACAATTTGTCTCGTTGTTTTCTAAAAAGTAATTGATATTGTGTTGCGGTAGGTGGCTTTGTGTGCTGCTATTATTATTGTTGACAGAAATAATGTTGGCCCTGAAGGTCTTGGTTATAGTTGTTGGCGAATTATTAGTTGTAAATAATTGTTAATAGAGAGGATGAGCTGACAAAAGCTAGAGAGTCCTTGATGATCATGATTGAATTCTTGAGCACTTGTTAAAATTTGGTCTAATTTAAAGCCTTGAGGTGGACGTACATTTAGGTAGTACAAGTTGTAAAGGATGTGACTAACATTTGCGGTCTTGGGGACAAATGTTTGGAAACTTTGCACGTGTGTTTTTGGTACAGGGTTTTACCCCGTGGTGGGAACAAAAGCCAGATAACTTTTGGAACAGACCTTGTTCGTTGTGAGTCATGTTAGGTTATATATATTTTGCTGGAAGCTTGGTTGCTATTGCTAGCATGACAGGAGATAAATTGCAAATGAGATCAGGGAATGACAAGGCACTCACATGCACACCTGGCGAATTTACAACACAGTATAAAATGTGGTGCTGGAAGCACATGGAATTTAGTGCACTAACATTCGACAAACGGCATAGTTTAAAGGAGCAAAAGTTGAATCATTTGTGTCCATGTTAGGTTAAAAGCGATTTGAGGAACTGAATGGTCCAAAAAGTTTTATGTAAAAGCCCTTTACCAAAAGGGTTTAAAATCTCGTTTCGTTCGTTGGGGCAACTGCTTCTGTCTGTGTGTGTGTGTGATCGAAGGATATGATGATCTTTCTTGGACTACAACAACTTTCATTACCGCCTACGCGATTGTGTCTTGTTGTTCTCTCTGAGGTGTTGCTTGTATGGTAAATGGGAGGACGTGATCTGGTTGAAAGTGGTCGGCGGAAGGTACTTTTGCTGTACGTGAGAGAGATTAGTTCAAGGGACGTTTTGTCCTGTTTATATCTCTGCTCACCTGTTTTGAACGTGTGCAAACGTTTTTACCCCAATCCTTGTTGTTTTGCTGGGGATAATTGGGGGAGAAAAGTGTGCATTTCCACATGGTTCACAAAGGGACGAGCGGAAAATAAGCATGAAGATGGAGGAAGACTTGAAGAAACGTGTAGGAACGTTTTCAAAGTAGCCTTAACCTTAAGTGAGGACTTGAACGCAACAAGACAACAATAACAACAACGACAAGAATAGCGAGAAGACTTGAAGAGTTTGCGTTAGTATCGAAACGACAGAGTGCCGAGTGACATGGAAAGAGACAGACACACTTGTTGCTAGTGTCAGAGTGTCGCTATACAAACTTGGAGCTTTGATGATCATTTTGTTCAAGTGTGCGCAATTAAGATACTTGAGAGTCATAAAACATTGTTTTTGGCGTCAACTGGAGTTGAAGTTGCCTTGACATTTTGGTGTGTCGGTCGAATGTATCTTTAATGTGGGCTTGCCGGAATTGGTTTTGATAAAAGAAGAGAGATAAGGATTTGTTGCATTTGATAATGTTGTCATGCAGGGTTTGTGGATGTGGTGGTGCTTGTGGTAATCACATTGGTGGACACTGGAATTGATAAGACAAGAACAATAGTGCTGCGACTACTATACTGCTCGTGCTCCTGGCTTTGACGAGCAAGAAACATGATGAATTCGACGACCAGTATGAGTTTGGACAGAAGGCCTCCAGTTGGTGTCCGGGGCGGGAGTTCAATTAGTTTCAATTGTTTGACTGCTGGAGGAAGAACAAGAGAAGAAACTGGAGGAAGAAAAACTGCTGCTGCTGCTGGAAGAGGAGATTATACAGCTGGAGCTGGAAGCTCTGAAGATGAGTACATAAAGACTGCAAGTTCTGGAGGAAGGTCTTGTGGCTCAGACTTGAAAAATAATAATAAGGTTAATAAGAGTGGGACACAGGGCGGCGGACTCGGCAGTTCAGTTTGGAGTCTGATAGCAAACGGTAGTAATAGTAAAAAGTCGGCGGCGGAAAAGAGTGCTTCATCTGATGGAGGTTTCGTCCTCGATCGCAAGACCAAGTTTGTAACAGTGCGTGAAGTGAAGAAGCGTTCGAGAAATTCAAAGAGTCGGACTCTTCCAGGCCGTCTTAAGAAGAAGAGCTGCCATAATGTTGATCAAGAGACCGGAAACCCGGCCTTGTTAACGCCCAACAACAACTTGAGTATTTTCAAGGCGAGTGACAGTGACGAGCCATGGTGTTTAGATGTGGATTCCTTTGGCAGTTATGTTCTTGAAGGTGTGATGCCAGGACGGAGAAACGCTGACGACGCTGCTCCTAGCAGTAGTGGTAGTTCTACAACTCGTAGCGGAAGTAGTAGTGGTTTTGTTAGTGATAGTGGAAGAACACGTACTAGTAACGGAGGGAAAATGGCAAATAACAGCAAAAACTTTGGTGGAAGTACAAGCAACTTGGCGGGGTCTCGTGCTCGAAGTTTGTCAAAGTTGAGCCTGGCGAGGATGGTGGGGAGAGGTCGAAATGGAAGTGGCGATCATAACAACAGCAGCTGTAGTAAACCACAAAATCCAAACTTGTTAAACTTGGGAGGAAGTCAATACAATTTGAGCGGGACTGACCGAAGTCGAAGTAGAAGCCGGAGCCGGTCGAGGCTGAGCAACTCGGTGTTTTCAGTCAGCCAGTGTTTCGGACGAAGTCCTGCAGATTCTTCGTGGACTAATAGTAAAAGAGCGACGGATGATGACAACGATGATCAAGAAGAGGACGAGTGGTATGCAAGTGCAAGGATGCCACGGAGGAATTTGCCAAATGCGAATAATAATGATGATGGAGATTTGTCTTCCGATTGCTACTGTCCTAGTACGGCGGCTCCATCGATTGTTGTGGTTTCTGCAAGTGAAGATACTGGGCGAGGGCGGATGCGGGTGAAGAAGAAGAAGAGTGCTACTGGAGAAGAAATTAAAAGTTTGTCGTGGCGGAAACGCAAGAATTTTAATGGTGCTTCATCCTTAGAATTTATCGATGGACTTGGTTTGGATGATCAAGAAGAAATGTATGCCTCAGGTGTGTGTTGTTAGTATTGGACGTTTTCTAGTATGTAATACAGATATTGCAACTGCATATTTGTGTAATAACAGACAAATTACTGGGATCAATCATCGTGTGGGCTAATTGAGTAACATAATTTGTGTTTGGCGCGCCTATAATTCTATGGTATTGATTGTTTGTTGGCTTTTAAGGAACGAGGATGGCTTGAGGTTATGAATTTGAAATTGAAGAAGATGTGATGATTAGTATGTGGGCTGTGATGTTTGTGTGTTTATATCTGATAAGGTTGAAGCATGTTTTAGGACTGCAGTTAATTGAGGTTGATATGATTTTTAGTGATTCAAGGTCAGGAAGGTGACATGTGTTTGGCCAGGTCAGGTGGTTGGATCATGGGATGGGTTTAATTAGGCTGAAGTTGTTTTTGCTAGCGACCATGAGCTGGTTATGGAAGTTTTATGACGTTATGATTGTAAGTACATCGGTGGTGCTGAATTTATATTTGTCGGCGAATAATTTTGCCAAGGTAAAAAGGCTGGAAGGGTGTGGGTTGAAGTGGGATTGTAATTGACAATTTCCAAGAAATTGGCAAATAAACCATGTAAAATGGCAAGCGTTTTTAAAGATGCGTGTACATTTTTGACAAGCTTGTATATATTTTTGTGTCGTTAGTTTTAGTGTCTTCTTGCATGTTTAAAACTTTCAGTTTCTGAGGGAAAGTAAAATACACTACATTTTTCTGTTAAATCGGACAGGTTGGAGGACAAGTTAACTTCAGTTAAAATGCGGACACATGTGTTTGTATCCGCGCAAATCAGAACGCAAAAATTGCGGAAATTTGAGTAAATCAGAGCAGCGCTTTTACTTTAGTTGATGCAGTAGTATTCTCGAGCGAGCAAAAAGGACGACGGGATAATGGCAAGATTGTATTAGTCTCGAGAGCGGTCGCATGTCGTTATGCGGAATTGCGGAACGGTTGTATTTTGCAAACAAAAGAAGAAGAAAATGTCACTGATGATAAGGGAAGAGTTGTTTTGAATTTGAAACAATGTCACCATTGTGAAATTGTGAATGAGCTTTATGTATACATGTGTAACTTTTTCGATACGCGTTTGAACAATGTTTTTTGTTTTTGCTGATATTCATGCGGGTTTGAGTCAAGTTTTGAGTCTTGGACTATATATATGTTTCATGTTCAGAATGAAAGTTTTGCTGCTGGTAAGTTAACATGTGGGTTGCTGATAAAAATGCTTTAGCTGAGCAATATCTTTAGTTGTTAGTTGTGGCTGGCACAGTTTTTGTTCTCGGAAAGAAATGTTGATATGCGAGTGTATACTTACAACCGGATGACTGACTGACTGACTGACTGGCTTGAAATGGTAAAACATCTCATGCTCCGGTTAATTTCGATCTAATGTGAATGTGAGCAGGAGGAGGAGCAACAAAAGTGAGGGCATGAGATCACCCACATGTTTTCTTGTCAGTCAGAAATGTTTTTCTTTGCATGTACGTAAACGGAACGGCACGCAATGTTATGTTACAACATGTTAGTTTTTTAATGGTCTCTCATGTATGCCAGGATGTCTTGGTTGGTCTTGCTCTGATGAGTCTCTTGTGGTGGCTGTGAGTGTGTGCGATCATGTATTTTAGTGTACAATGGAAAAGAAGAAGCAGACACACACACACGGCTTTTCCGGTTTCAAGTTCTGAAAGTTTCCAACATGGTTATCTGTAACGGTTCTTGGTATCTCGATGAATACAAACTGGGCAGCTGCTGCTGTGCATGTGGCACGGGTTAAAGTAATGGAATTGGCGGGATGTTTTTGTTTTGGAGCGGCCAAGTGGAGAATAATAGCCAAAGGGTTTTGATGCCATTGAAGCGCCTCAGGGGATTCGCGAATTTTTCGGCAAAAAGCTTCAAGAGTCTTGTCACACTGATTGCGTAAAGTATTGAAAGCGAATAATTGAGAGAATAAATCAAGCTGGGAGGGCTTGAAGTGAGTATTTACGCAGTTGTTCAAGTGGCAAGCGGTGCTCAGGCTCGCTCAGCGTATTTGTTTGTTGAAGCGGTAAATAATTATACACGTCCTTATGGAATCCTTGATGGAGACAAAAGAATTGCTGTCAAAAAAAAGCAAGGACTTGAGAATTTAATACGGCTGAGATTTTTTGGCAAATGTGTTAAAACAGTAGAAATTGTAGGTTTGGGTGATTGTGTAATTGTGTTTGATTGAGTGGGACGAATGGATGAATTAATACGAATTTTAAATGAAGGTGCATAAAAGAGACTGTTCCTTGGTGGGGTTTTAAAAATGTTATGTTTTAAAACTACGTAAAAATCTTGATAAACAAAGTTGGTTATGATGATGCAATAATTAAAAGTAATTTTGAATTGTTTTTTGTGCAGATACAAGTTACGACAAAGCTTGCGGAAGCGAACAGCAGCGGCGGAGCTCTGCCCCATTAACACCATTGTTGGGAGGGCGAGAGACACCTTCGAGATTCGCGGTAAGTCAATGGATTTGATATGTTTTTGTATTATTTTTATACCATTGTTTTTTTAATTTTGTCGACCGTTAGGTTCAAATGATATGGGTTTAGGTAGATTATTTTATTTTGGAAGCCCTTGTTGGGTTTAAGCGTGTTTCCTCGTATTGAGCATCATGACTCATGACAAATTCAGGTAGTATGTATTTTTACCTAGACTTCGATTGGATATGCAGGGTGCTGAGAGGTGAGTCATCGTAAGGATTTGTGGATTACAGACAAAACGGTTGTGGTTGTACTATTTTCGTGGCGATTTTGGAGAAGGACTCAGATGACTTGGGCGGGGTTACAGTTTAAGAAGGTGATGGCGGCAAGTTTTGGCTTGTCCAGTTTCTTTGGTACGTGGCCAATAAAGCTGTTAAAGAGGTCCACGCGCGTTTACTTTCGAAATGGGATCTGGAAAAAGTAGGCGGAGTACAAGAAGGCTGGAGACGAGGCAGGAATAAATTTTGATGGGGCAGTAGAAGAATCACGTAGAATGAATTATGATCTTAAGCTGGTGTAAGCTCGAGTATATGGTTACAAGTGGCTGTCTTGGTCTGGAACATTAGTAAGAGGTCATGGTAATATGTCAGACTTGTGTGTACTTTTGTGGTATTTTGTGGTGGGTATATTTTTGAAACAGTAGCATAGGAGGGGGAGGTATTACAAAAAGAGTCAGTAACAAGAAGACAAGAAATTCGATATTGTTCCATCCTTCTTCCTGGAGAAGGGAAGATGAGTCATGGATGGAATAAGGAAGAAGAAAAATGTAAGAAGAGGACTAACAAGTTGAAGGGATGAAGACCAAGAAGCTTGGGAGATGTAATCCTTACTGGAAACAAGTATTAAGTGTTGCGGAGGTTTCTATATATACACAGATATATAGGAGGAAGTGAAATGAATTGCAGTTGGGATAACAGACTTGTGTGCAGGAATGAAATGAGGTAGCTTTCTTTCTTGGGAATTTCCGAGAAGAGAAGTGAAAGATGGCTTGATTCAGAAGAGTACGTGTTGGAGTTGATGGAAAAGTATCTGTTTGCTTTACCACTTAGGAAGAAAGCAAGGAGTTTTGGGGGTTGATCAAGTGGTTTGGTATTAGACAAAGTAAAAGGGGGAAAGTAGAAGGAGAATGAAATGAGAAACCATGACGAGATACAAGGACTAAAACAGGCTTCTGTGACGTGTAGATCATATGTATTATGTGGTTGGAAAATATTTGTTTAATGTTGCAGAGCAAAGCAAGATTCGACTTGACAAGTAGTAAATGAAAATACCGGGCGGCTTTCGGTTCAGAGGAACGAAGTTTTGGTGGTTGAGTGACGTGATATATGATGACCGGTTGGTTTCTTTCTGTATGATATGATAGAAAGTTGTATGGTTTCCTTAACACGGTTTGATGATGGTGGGAAGACGGAAGCTAAATACAAGAGCTACTATAACTTGAGCAAGATGTGAGCGGATGTTTTCCCACGTTCTTTAGGATTCTGATGGGCCTCTGAGTCTGGGGAAAAGCAATAATAATAATAATAGTAGTAGCAGAAAGAGTAATTTGATGCGACCACAGGGAGGAAGTCGGTATATAGTAATAAGTTGAAGGAAAAAGAAGGACGTGTGGCAGCAGTAACTATATTCATTGGTGTAGTAGGAAGAATGTTTCTGCAGGACTGCGTTTTGATGCAAGTGTAATTTTTTGGTTGGGAAACTGGTTGGTAAGGAAGATGATGATGACTGGACAACGGAACTTGGCAGTTGCGTTTTGTAGTCAGTATTGTCCAGCTTATTTAGTTGCTCTGGGAGTAGGAAAAAAATAAAAGTTTTTGTATTTGTTGTACTGTGGGAATGGGACATGTGACTAATTTTATAATGTTTGTTTTTTGTCCCCTTAGAACTTTTTCTCGAAACGGTCCTTCAAGTCGAACCCGTTGAAGCGGACAAAGAGCGTCACCAAGCTGGAGCGCAAGAAACCAATTGGACTGGAGCCTGAGAGGTAAGGTTTTTTGCAGTGGTATTAAAATTGAACATAAATATTTGGAACTGACAGAGTAGTTGAAAATTGGCAAAAAAGGCTAAACGGATTTAATTTTTAGGGTAAACAGTTGGGAAAAGTCGGTGAAATGTGTCTGAGCAAGTTGGACAAGTTTGCAATTATATATGTGTGTAACAGATGGCGAAGGCAGAAAGTTTTGAAATTGAGAAAGGCATCTCCAGCATATGATTCTGAAAAAGGAGTAGCGAAAGTGGCTAAACATTTGGCTCAAGATAATTCGGAGGAAGGAGGAGGGAAACGTGTTCTGTTTAATTTGGATCTGATGAAAAGGTGTTTCCTGGATGGCGGAAGGAAAGAAGATGTGGTTTTTGGTACGGTAACATCGAGAATGAGAAGAAGAAGAAGAAGATCCAGTAAAGATCCCAAGTGCAATTAATTACTTTTGGTGGATCTCTTCTTTTGTGTGGGTGGGTCTGAATTCTGCTCAAGTAATTTCGCGACCGATGGTTCTGGCTCTGGCCATTCGACTGGTTCCGTATGTATTTATATGGTTTCAGCTCTAGGTTCTTAATTTGGCCAAGAAGAATGACGACAATATTGGTGCTGGAGTAAGGAGAGAAAATATACGAGTGGATGTTAAGTAATCGGGATTCATTGAGGACGATGGAGAGAGCGGAAAGATTAGCTGAAAGTGAATGAGCAAAGTAAATTGTGAGTCACAATTTGTGACTGACTGACTGCGAGTGGCTTTGCTATAGCTGTAGTAATGTGAAGGAAATGTTGAAAAAGGCTTTTGTGGGACGGATGTCTATTTGTTAGTGCAGATTTACGTTGGATGAGGTCAAAGATGGAGGTGATTTGGGCAATTGATAGAGTGGATGAGAGGAGAATCGATGCGTGAATTAGTGCACTTGATTTCTATGCTGGCAAAGTACATGTACAAAGGAAGAATTGGTGAATAAAAATTGGCTTTTTGTGCCAGTCGTTATAGCGTTAGAAGAGTTGGCGACTGAGTGCTGGATGAACGAATGAATGGATAAAAGGGTTAAAAATGTGGTAAACTCTCGATTTGGTTTAGAAGAGGCGAAACGAGTAGAAGACGGAGATAAGAGGTATAAAGAAAAAAGAAATGGTTTTTGCCTTTTGGGTTGCTTGTAGATGCACTGATACTTGCGAGTAAATACTTAACTTGGTTCAGTACCAAGTTTTATGGCAAAGTTTTATTAGGTAGCTTCCAAGCTACCTTATGGGTTTACTGGGTCCGTGCGTCTGTGCGTCTGTGCGTCTGTGCGTCTGTGCGTGTGTGCGTCTGTCAGTAACGCTTTAAGCAGTCTTGGCGAGACTGCTCAAAGCTGTTACCAAAGGGTTACAAAAATCGCTGCAATCTGTAATGTAGCATTACCTTCCCCAGGTGACCGACGCAAAAACGACCAAGCAGTCTCAACTCAAACCTGCTTAAGCAGTCCCAAGTCAAACCTGCTTAAGCAGTCCCAAGTCAAACCTGCTTGAGCAGTCTCAAGCCAAGCCCCCTTAAGCAGTCTCAAGTAAAACCTGCTTAAGCAGTCTCAGTCAAGCCCGCTTGAGCAATCTATAGTTGGACTGCTTTCGGGCTGTCTAAGTTTAAAAATCTGACCAGTTTCGAGAGCAGACTTGAGAACCTTTGCAGTTGCAGATGGACAGACGAAAAGAGCATTTGCAGTTAGTATTATATAAAAAAAGGTTTTGGAAGCTACCACATCACACCGGCCCTCCGGTTTATTGTGTATATATCTGATAAAATTAATTTATTAGCAAAATTCGTGACAAAAATGCGTGTGCGCTTTAGCATCCCATTGCATGATATTTTCGCATTTGTGGCTAATGAAATTCGTAATATCCAAGACTTTTGAAGCCTTTAGCAGGCCTGATTCGCCTGATATATCCTCATAATTTTTTCCAATGTCCAAGAATGGCGTCAGAAGACTTGTGACGGTTGACATGTAATTTTGAAACAATATTTTAGTCGTTCCAACTTCATCTGCATGCATGAGAATTAAAAATTCTATCAAGTTAAATATACCAATAATATATGTACACATTGATGGTTGTTATTGTTGTTAAATTGTTATAGATGTAACAATAACAAAATAATTTTAATGATATAACATACATATAATTCGATGAATTTGGGCGCTGGCTGGGATTCCTTGGGGGGTTATATAGAATCGCGGACATAGAGTTCAAACTGTAACTCGATGGAGAAGCTACTGCAACGCATGCGCCACCTGGCGTCACAACCACGCGTGGCCCTCGAGCGGCTTGCGGCGGAACTAAACTGCTCTGAGGACCGCGCCCTGTTCTACCTCCTCACCAAATACACTCTTCCCTTTTTCCAGTTTCATCCGCAAGATGGCCTTGTTTTTCACGCCACGTGGAAGCATTATGTCCTGTACGCCGCGGTTTTCGCGCGCGGCGCTTACATCGTGGTCGGCGCGGTGTTCATTGTTGACTGGAGCGATTCTGTTGGGGAGCAGGTCATGCAAAAATCCTTTGCCATTCTCGCATCCTCCGCTGAAGCCATGTTTTTCATTGTAATTCACGT
>JAQGBJ010001595.1:0-21839 GCA_034698345.1 Sphaeridia pumilis
CCGGAAGTGACGTGGTTGATGAACAACCAAGTGGTGCGAAACGATCAAACGCACAAGATTCTAGTGAACGAGCAAGGGAACCATGCCCTGCTCATTACTTCGATCCAGCGTCAGGATGCTGGACTCTTGCAGTGTATTGCAAGAAACAAGTCTGGTGAAGCAGCCTTCCAAGTGAATATCAATGTGGTAGAAAAGGAGCTCGTCGTAGCTCCCAAATTTGTGGAACGCTTCAGCACCGTTCATGTTCGAGAAGGAGAGCCTGTCGAACTTTTTGCCAGGGCTGTTGGTACTCCAGTTCCAAGGATGACATGGCAAAAGGTACGTGAAGCAGTTTAAAGTAGTCTTTGTGGTGTCATGTTGTTCGGGGGACATTTTTTGCATGTTTACATATTTCATTTTGGCAGGACGGAGTTGCAATTTCATCCAGCGCCAACGTAATCATCACATCCGAAGGAGGTGCATCGAAGCTGGAGATTCCATGTGCATCCGTATCGGATTCTGCTTGGTATCAATGCATGGCTCAAAACACGGCTGGATCCACAGCAACCCGAGCAAGACTGTTTGTGGAGAGGCCGCATGAAGTTCCAGGGCAGCCATGGAGGCTTTCGCTACCGAAACCCATCAAAGTGATCGAACCTGAGTAAGTTGTTTGGATTTCTGACCTTCAAATTGAAAGAAACCTTTTGCCGATGCATCCATTTATATTTTATTGCCTCTTGCACCCTCTGCAATTCTGTAAAAAGATAAATGTGTGGAAAAATAGCAAGTAGGTGGAATACATGTATATACAGTATACCTTTCATATATTTGTGCAAGTGATTCACCATCTCACTCAGTCAGTAGTCAGTTTTTTGTGGACGTGATGCAGTCAAGCTTTAAGAGTAATCAGGAAAACCCAGCAGGGCAATGAAGCGGGTATTGGCTGGTGCCGACTCTTGCTTAGATTACCCGGGTTGAAATGTAGTGACACTTTTGCTGGTGCACTAGAAACGGTAGATTGGACGCGTTGGCGGGGGTCGTCCCACGCAAATTCCTAAATGCGCTTTTAAGCAAGGAGAATATATTTTGTGCATCAAGATTACATATTTTGATAGCCACACGAAACGTCCAAAAATTCCTTGGTAGCCTCTGCTCCACTACATTAATTTTGAATTCAGGTTGGGCAAGGTAGGGCAAGGATGATCGAAGCTGCAATTAATTGCATGCTCCAGAAATTTCAAGATGCAAGGTCCCCCGATAAAATTACATGATTGTTTGACGTGCATCGGATCAAAGGGATGACTCCAACAGAAGACCTTGGAAGTATTTTTAAATTTCCCAAGTTATTCATGTAGCTTTGAAATAATAAGTTTTTAGATAGGTTGAAGCGCGTATACCTAAGAAAAAAGGAACTAGAAAAAGAGTTTGTAATGGCGCTTCACGGAGCGTATCGAACGTTTTATCGCAAGTTGGATTTTGTCTACCGTTTATTTGTTTACACTAAAAGTGTATGAATGTTTGGGCTTTAAATCACACGATTGCTATACAAATTCGAAGAAAAACTGTAGTGTCTATGCATTGATCGATGATGGGAAGTAGTGTCGTAATGTTGTTTTTGAGACTGAGAATTGACTTTGCCTGTGTTTTTGGGTTCTAAAATAGATTGTGATAGACGACAAAATTACGTTTTTTAGGCGTCCACCTTCTCCGGAAGTAATTTACCTCCGTCACGTCGAACGATCTCGAACTCAACATGTGCGTCAAGAGCAAGAGCGCATGTTCGAGCCTCCAGTATTCCTAACACCACTTCGGGACGTCCGAGCTGTTGAAGGGAGCAGAGCCCATTTCGAAGCCAAAGTGCATCCTGTGGGCGACCCAACGATGAGGGTTGAATGGTTTGTGAATGGAATGCCCTTGAATGCGAGCTCCAGGTCCACCGTTACCAACCGATTCGGCTTCATTGCACTCGACCTCCTGAGTCTGGTTCAAGTGGACTCGGGCGTGTACACCTGCGTAGTGAGCAGCGCAACGGGGTCAGCTGAAAGTTCGGCAACGCTTACCGTGGAGCGTGAGTGGCATTTTGACATGGGCGAAATACAGAAATGATGTATCATGATGCAGCTGTGTGTATAATTTATGATTTGTTTATTTGGCAGAGCGCTCTACGATCGAGCGATCATCACATCACCCCGACAGCTGGGAGAAGATCCAACACCTCGAAGATTATACCCGATACACTCGACAAGAAACGGTGGAGGAATATCGACAAAAACCAGTCTTCACCAAGGAACTCATCAACTTGGGTGAGCTGAACGAAGGGAGAAATGCCCACTTCGAAGCGACGCTTACTCCCGTTTCGGACCCCTACATGCGCGTCGAATGGTTCAAGGATTCAAGACCATTGACTGCAAGTGAGTTGAAAAAAGTTTGCCGTCAATGAACATTATTAGCGTGTATTGCGAGCCAAAACACAAGTATGATTTATATCGATGACTTGTCCACCAAAAGGTTCCCGAACTACCACCATCTTCAACTTTGGCTACGTGAGCCTCAACATTCAACACCTGCGACCTGAGGACTCTGGTGTTTACTCTGTTCGAGCATCCAATCGGGCAGGTGAAGCCATCTCTCAAGCCGTTCTTGAAGTAAAAGGTGATTAATTTGGGACTATCTTGCACCTGTCCTCTGGGTTAATTTTGCCCATCATATAATAGTTCTGATATAAATCTATAATTGCTTTAAATTGGCTTTGTACCACACAGCCAAGAGCTCAGTGACTGGATCTTTGGATATTCCTGAGCAAGAAAAGTACATTCAGTCGGTGGAGGAATTGGAAGCATTCCATCAGTTGTCTCAACTGAAGCGCATTGAAGAAATTGTAGAGTCCTCTTCTCCCCCCGAATTCAAGACGCCGATTAGGGATCAGTTAAACATTCGAGAGAATGGCTTCGCCCACTTCGAAGCAAGACTTGAACCTGTTGGAGACTCGAAGCTTCGCGTTGACTGGTTCAAGGATGGAAGGCCGGTTGAAGCTAGTTCCAGAATTACCACCTTCTTCAACTTTGGCTATGTGGCACTTACAATTAAGCAAGTGACTCAACATGATCAAGGAACTTACACCTGCAGAGCAACCAATGCTCTCGGAGAAACGTCAACTGCAGCCAAGTTGACTGTAGTCTCAAAGGTTGACATTGTTGTCGACACTCAGCATCCTGGAGGACTGGAGAAGATTCAGTATTTGGAAGATTCTAGGTAAGTAACTGTTAAATTAAAATTCTATTAGTCTGATGCTGAATAACAGTCTTTTTTTCTCCACAGTCGTTACCAAAAGACCTCGAGCTTAGTGGAAGAAGTCAAGCAAAACCCACCACGTTTCCTTGGACCACTCAAGGGGACGAACAAAATTTTGGAGGGGCAGCGTGCCCACTTTGAATGCCAGTTGGAGCCTCAGTCAGACGCTTCTATGAGGATCGAGTGGTACTTGAACGGACAACCGCTTATGAGTGCCAACAGAATCCAGACGTACCACGACTTTGGCTACGTCGCTTTGGATATTCTCAGTACAAGGTCTGAGGATTCCGGAATATATACAGTGATTGCTCGTAATTCTGCGGGCGAAGCGAGGCTTGATGGTCAAATGATGGTCGAGTCCCGGAAGCAAATTGACACAACGGCTATACATGAAGTTACCGAACGTCGAACTCGTGAGGTTATCGAAACTCAGAGGGAAATCGAAGAAGTTTGCAAGTCCAAGCCTGTGTTCGTGACGCCTTTGCAAGACCTACAGCCTCTTGTTGAAGGCAAACCAATTCATTTGGAGGCCAGGTTGGAACCTATGGGAGACCCCACGATGAAGGTGGAATGGTTCTTGAACGGCAGGCCCATCACTGTTGGTAAGCTTGACAAAACTACAAAACAATTGTTGGTTGGCAAGGTGCAGAAAGTTTTGTACAATTTTTGTTTTAGGTTCTCGATTCAGAACCTACTACGACTTTGGATATGTTGCACTCGATGTGATCTCAACAACTAGCCTTGATAGCGGTGAATACACCGTGAGGGCTACCAACAAACTTGGAACTGCCCATTCCTCTGCTGCTGTTAGGGTAAGAATTTTAGGCAATCTGAATTCTCGAATCAAGTCAGAATGAAAAATATGTGTGGATGTCAATACAGGTGCTCAGCAGAGCCGACATTGACAGAACTAGTCATAACGAAGCTGCATTGGAACAAATCAGCTACTTGGAAGAATCAGCTCGCTATAAGCGCGAAGTTGAAGAAGACTTTTATCAAGCTCAACCACCAGTGTTCACCAAACCACTCAAAAATACTTCCACCATCGAACTGTTCAACGTTCACTTGGAAGCCAGACTCCAGCCAGTGGGCGACTCATCCATGAGAGTCGAGTGGTACTGCAACAACAAGCCGATTCCTGTTGGTCATCGATTCAGACCTGCTTATGAATTCGACTACGTTGCTTTGGACATTCTGAGCGTTTACACGAGCGATTCTGGAGTTTACACCTGCCGAGCCGTTAATACTTTGGGAGAAGCTGTTACTTCCTGCTCACTTCATGTCATTTGTAAGCTACATTTTCATCCACTTGAATTGCAACAACATTTAATATTGGGGGCTGGGCTCAATTTGTTTTTTTGTTTCTAAACAGCGAGGAAAGATGCTCAACTCGGAGAGAACCACGACGCCTCAATGGAACGATTCCAAGTCCTGGAAGACAGCGCTCGGTATCGCCGAACTGATGCAGTGCTCGACGAAGTTATTACCATTGCGCCGAGATTCCTCACCCAGCCAAAGAATGTAGTCGCTAACGAAAATCAAGTTGCTCATTTCGAGGCCAAGTTGGAACCAGTGACTGACGCAAACCTTCGTGTTGAGTGGTTCAAAAACGGAAAGCCAATCATGGTTGGATCTCGTTTCCGCCCCATTCATGACTTTGGTTACGTCGCTTTGGATATCGTGGGACTGATTCCGGAAGACGCTGGAGTCTACACTTGCCGTGCTGAAAACCTTAATGGCGTCGATCAAGTTAATGTCGAGCTTAGGGTGAATGCTGGTCGCAGTATCGTGACCGGAAGTCAAGTGGAAGTGCGCGGTATTCAAGAAATTCAGATGCTCGAAGAGTCGCGACAACAAAGAAAGAAGGTTTGGGAAGACGAAGTAGTCACCTCGCAAGCTCCAGTATTCACCACTTCATTGAAGAACGTTGAAATTCGTGAAATGCAAAGAGCTCATTTTGAGTCTAGGTTAATCCCAGTTAGCGACCATACGATGAAAGTCGAGTGGTTCAAGGATGGAGAGCCCATCAAGTCAGGTAAGGTTGGAAAGTTTTGTAGATCGGGATATACATGGATATTAAAGCACATATTCTAACATCAAAATACCAATTAATGACAAACAGGAACCCGCTTCAACGAAACATTAAACTTTGGTTTCGTGGCCTTGGATATCAGCCAGTGCACACCGGAAGACAGCGGTGTGTACACGTGCAGGGCTACTAACGCTTTGGGGCAAGCGGTCACTAGCGCTAACCTTAAAGTCCACTGTAAGATTTAATTTTTCAGGTCACATCAAGTTGAAAAAGGCGTGAAATTAAAATACTATTTTATTTTCAGCGAAAATGTCAATCATTCAAGACACGCAAAACACCTCGTCATTGGCAACTCTTCGCAGTTTGGAGGAAAGAAAAATGCAGAAGACGACCTTCCAAGACGAAATGATTAACCAAGCTCCATACTTTACCCAAGCTCCAAAGAACGCCCAGAAAGTTGAGCAAATGCCAGTCCATTTCGAAGCTCGTTTGATTCCAGTTGGGGATTCCAACCTCAAGGTTGAATGGCTTAAAAATGGTCAACCCATCCAAGCCTCGAACCGCATTTCAACGATGCATGATTTTGGATTCGTTTCTTTGGACTTCAAGTGGGTGACTGTTGATGACTCTGGAACTTACACTTGTAGAGCTGTTAACGAACTCGGACAGGCAGCTACCAGTGCTAACCTTGTCGTTGTCAGCAAAGCTGACGCACACACTTTGCACCAAGCTTCTTTGGAGAAAATCCGAATGCTCGAAGACCACTCGAGATACGGTAGGGGGGAGGAGGAAGAAGTCCTCGTCAACAGACCACCTCGCTTCGTTACCCAAGTTGGTGGCCCTACCGATTTATGGGAACTGCAGTCTAGTCATTATGAATGCCGCATTGAACCATACCCCGATGACAGCATGAGAGTCGAATGGTTCAAGGACGGACAGCCCTTGCCAAGCGGCCATCGTTTCCGTCCAATTTACGACTTTGGCTTTGGAGCCTTGGACCTTCTGGCGCTAACTGAAGCTGATAGCGGCGAGTACACTTGCAAGGCTACGAACCGCGCTGGAAGTGCAACTTCTTCGATTCGCATCAATGTTAAACGTAAGAGTCAGAAGAGTTATTTTTTAGAGTGATATTTTAGAATTATTTTACTAATATAATTCGTGAACTTCCATAGCCAAATCAAGCCTCATTTTGGACACGCAACATGCCGATGCGCTTGCTAAAATTAACCGTTTGGAGGCTCCTCACCGCCAAGTTCGCCAAGTGGATGTTCCTGTGTTGGAAAAGCCCAACTTTGTGCGACCTCTGCGTAGCATTGATGCCGTTGGCCAAGGGCTTCCAGTTCACATGGAAGCTACTTTGACTCCAGTCAACGATGAAACTATGAAGGTGGAATGGTACCGAAATGGGACGCCTATTCCTCAAGGTATACAATATTTTGTTAATGTATCTGCAATATCTTTGGAATTTTTTAATGCATAAAAACTTTTCCAACAGGACATCGATTCAAGAATACAAATGACTTTGGTTTCGTCGCTTTGGACATTTTGTATGCTTACCCTGAAGATTCAGGCAACTACACTTGCCGAGCTGTGAATGCCGCAGGTGAAGCAGTCACAACATGCGCTGTTAACGTTCAAGGTATGTATCGTGAAGCCCCAAGATTCTTTAATTTTTTTGTATCATTTAATAGGAGCAACTTTTTTATTTCTTAGGACAAGCTGGATTAGACACTGCTACGCTTGACGAACAGCGTCTTCAGAAGATCCGCAATCTTGAAGCTTACGAGCGCCCAAGAGCCGAAGAAGCTGAACCCAAGATGGAACCTCCAGTCTTTATTACTCCGTTGAACAGTCTTGAGAATTTGAAGGAAGCTGATCATGCCCATCTTGAATGCCGATTGACCCCCGTCAACGATCCTAATTTGAAGGTTGAATGGTTTGTCAATGGCGTTGCCATCAAGACTGGACATCGTTTCCGAACTACTCACGACTTTGGATACGTAGCTCTCGACGTTTTGTATGCTTACCCAGAAGATTCGGGCACTTACATGTGCAAAGCCACGAATCTTGTTGGAGAAGCTGTCAACACATGTAACATTGCCGTTTCAGGTAGGCCAGAGGCTAACCAGAGCCATTTTGTTGGTTTTAATGAAAGAAAAGTTGTAATTCATATTGTATTTCACAGAAAAACGCAACATTTACATCGATTCCCAGCATCCTGAAGGCTGGGCTAAAATCAGAAACCTCGAGTCTTTCAGCAGGCCCACCAAAATGGAAGTCGAAGAACCGGAAGCAATTCCTCCCAAGTTCAGCTCCAGCCTTGTTGGGACCACCGAAGTTTATGAGGGTGAAAGAGCCCATTTCGAATGCAAAGTGGAGCCAGTTCGAGACTCTTCGCTCCGCGTCGAGTGGTACCACAATGGAAAGCCTCTCGCTCAAGGCAACCGATTCCATACCACTCAAGACTTTGGCTATGTTGCTTTGGACATTAGTCATTGCGTGCCTGAGGATGCTGGCGAATACACTGCCAAGGCCATCAACTCCCTGGGCGAAGCCGTGAACAGCATTAGTATGAAGGTCATTTCCAAGGGATCCATCATCACAGAGTCTCAGCGCCCAGAAGGTTTGGACAAGATCAGAGCTTTGGAGGAACCCAAGTACCAGCCGAAACAAGAAGAAGCTCCGACCTTCCAAAGACCAGTGTTTACTGTACCTCTTCAGAATTTGGATGGACTGGTTGAAATGGGACATGCTCATTTCGAGGGCAGACTCATTCCAGTAAATGATCCCAAACTTAAGGTGGAATGGTTCAAGGACGAAAAGCCGCTACTGGAAAGCTCTAGAATCAAAAAGACTCATGACTTTGGCTACGTTGCTCTTGATATTGCCAAGATTCGTCCTGAAGACGAAGGTGTTTACATGTGCAGGGCGACAAATGAACTTGGTGAAGCTGTCACTACGGCCTCCATGAGGATCAAGTGTAAGCGCTATAATATTATATGTATTAAATTTTTAGTAGATAGTTGAACTAATGTTAATGATCTTTCTTCAACAGCCCACGACGGCATCCTGTCTGAGTCTCAGCATCCAGCCGGTCTAAAGAAGATCCAAGAACTCGAAGCCGCTGGTCCCCAAAGAGCTCCGGAAGCTGATAAGGTGTTCGACAAACCAGTTTTCACCGCAACTCTTACTGGTCCTGAAGAACTTTGGGAAGGTGAACATGCCCACTTTGAATGCCGTGTGACACCTTTTGGAGATCCTGACTTGCAGTACGAGTGGTTCTGCAACGGAAAAGAATTGAAACAAGGTCGGTTTTGAAATCCTCAGCGTTTTTGACATAGCAAAGGTCAAATTTTTAAAGTCCATGATTTTTGCAGGTACAAGGTTCCGCGCCAACCATGATTTTGGCTACGTCACCTTGGATGTTTTGTCAGTCATTCCTGAAGACTCTGGAGTTTACATGTGCAAGGTATCCAACAAGGCTGGGGAAGCCATTACTTCCTGCTCCATGAAAGTCAAGAGTGAGTTTTTGCTCCAACTGTTTCATTCCATCTGTTGAAGTCATACATGATAGAAATTTTTAATACTTCAGCTCGGTCATCCATCATGGCGGACTCTGCCCATCCCGAAGCGTGGGACAAGATCAAGCTCCGCGAAGCAGAGCCTAGAGAAGGACGTCCGGAATTCATCGACACCGCACCTGCTCAACCGCCAGTATTTACTACGCAGCTCACCAGCCATGATGACCTCAAGGAAGGCCAACATTTGCACTTGGAAGCCTTTGTTGAACCTCGTGGTGACCCTCATCTCGTGACTGAGTGGTTCAAGAATGGGGAGCCTTTGCGGTCAGGCACCAGGATGCGTACCACTTTCGACTTTGGCCTTGTCACGTTGGACATTAATGGACTTCGTCATGACGATGCCGGCATTTACGTCTGCAAAGCTAGGAACTTGCATGGCGAAGCTGTGACCACGGGTCAAATCAAGGTCGAATCTTCCTCATGGCTCAAGGGAGAGAGCATGAGACCAGATGCACTTCCAAAGATCCAGGAATTGGAGCAGCCAAGACAAGTGCAACCTGTCGAACAAGAGGCTGACTTTGATGCTCCCCTGGTCCTTGGACACTTGAACAATTTGGAGCTCAACGAAGGAGCGCCTGGACACTTTGAGTGCCAAGTTGAGCCTCACAAGGACCCTACACTTAAAATTGGCGAGTTAAAATTCGTTTTTTATTGTAAGAGGATACCGAGACATGAGTATATGTATGAACTTGAATTTTATGGTTACAGAATGGCTGGTCAACGGTAAAATTCTTCAGCCAGCTGCCAGATATGTGACCAAGAACGACTTTGGACGGATTTCGTTGGACATTGACAAATGTTACCCAGAAGACCAAGGAATTTACACTGTTCGCGCAACAAACAAAAAGGGGCAAGCGACCACTTCCGGAACTCTCAAGGTTATTAGCAAAAGAGAACCTGATACCTTGCATCCCAAGGGAGAAGCTGGGCTAGAGAAGGTTAATGAAATTGAAGGAGCTTTGGTGGTAAGTTGCTTTAGCAAGGGTTAGATGGGCTACAGATACCAAAAATGGTGTTGATGAAAAATAATTGCGTTTAGGCCAAGCAACAAAATCGCCGGCCAAGTATTCCAGAGGCCATGTACCAGAAACCATACTTCAGCGTACCGCTGGAACAGACTTTGAATCTGATCGAGAACGACCACCTGCATATGGAATGCCGTGTGGAGCCCAAAGAAGATCCGTTGCTGGGTGTCGAATGGTTCTTCAATGGCAAACCCCTTGAACAAGGTGAGTGAATGTACGATAAGCTCGATTAAAAATTTTGTTTTGTATTTTAAACTTATTTTTCCCGGCAGGAACTCGCATCAAAACGACATTTGATTTCGGTTTCGTCACCCTTGATGTGGAAGGAGCTACTGACAGAGACCAAGGGTTGTACACGTGCAGAGGATTCAACAAGCACGGCGAATGCTTCACAGCTTGCGAAGTCTACGTGACAGGTAAATTACATTGGCACTGAAATAAATTTCTCGTTCAGTACCGTAAAAAGCATTTTAATTGTAGACAAATCATCATTGATCTACGCCACCCAACATCCTAAAGGACAAGAAGGACTGGACGCAATTCAACAGCTCGAAGAAGCAAAGAGGAAAGCTCAGCGCGGAACAACTCCCAAGGACTTTGTGGGAATGCCTCCTAAATTCACTACTCAGTTCCAGAATCTGAAGGACCTTTGTGAAGGAGACCTTGCTCACTTTGAAGCCAGTTTGATTCCACTTCATGACGAATCAATGAAGGTCGAATGGTTTTTCAATGGCAAACCTCTGGAAGCCTCCTGCCGTTTCAGAACCGTTTACGCTTTTGGCATGGTTGTTTTGGAAGTCCAGGATGTCAAAAAGGTGGATGCTGGAACTTATACCTGCAGAGCGACAAACAACTGGGGAATGGACGAAATCAGTGTTGAACTCGGAACTGTTGAATTTGAAAAGGGCAAACCACCGAGGTTTACATCTCAACTTCAGGTAGGTTTATGACTTTCTTGATAGAAGGTTTGTGAAAAAGCTCGTGTGGTTGAAATACTAACGAACATTTTCTTTTAGCCATTGGAAGAACTGCATGACGGCCAATCTGCTCACTTTGAAGCAACGTTGGTGCCAGTGGGAGATCCTGACATGGTTGTCGAATGGTTCCACAACGGAAAGCCTCTGATGCCGTCATCCCGCATCAAGTCGATTTATGACTTTGGCTATGTCGTGCTGGACATTGCTCAAGTTCAAACGGAGGATACTGGAGAATACGAGTGCAGAGCAAGAAATAAGTAGGTTTTGCGAATATATATTTCTGTTAAGGTCTTGGAAGCGTTGCCTAATTAATTTTAATTAATTAATTTTTCTATTCCTGTCAGGTATGGCTCCGATAGAACCAAAGCTCCGTTGAGGTGCTTGGGCAAAGGAGGCGTATACTACGACACTCTTCAACCTGATGCTTATGCAAGAATCCTGGAGCTTGAAGGATTCCCCAAGGAAAAGCCAGATGCTCGAAATATTCGCAAGCTCATGCCTCCAAAGTTCACCGAACACTTCCAAGATCAGCTTGATCTCAAGGAAGGCCAAAGCGCTCATTTCGAAGCGAGACTGATCCCAATCGATGATCCAGACCTTCATGTGGAATGGTTCTACAATGGCGTCAAGCTGCGCTCTGGACACAAGTTCAGAATCTTCCACGACTTTGGCATCGTCATCTTGGATGTTCTGTATTGTTATGAAGAAGATTCTGGAGTTTATGAGTGCAGAGCCTGGAACAAGCTCGGAGAAGATGTTACGAGAGCTACTTTGAAGTGCGCCAGCAAGGCTAGCTTGATCTTCGAACCTCAGATTCCCAAGGTAAGAAATAATTTCCTCATTTGATTTGATCCGGTGTTCGATACAAAATCTAATATCCAAAATATGTAATGTTGTTCCCTAGCGGATGAGAGGAGGTCTTGAGAAGATTCAAAACATTGAAGACTCTATGAACCGAAAGCGTAGGGACAGAGAAGAAGTGACTAACGGACAGGCTCCAGTTTTCACTGTGCCATTGAGCAACGTCGAAGGACTGAGGGAAGGCGAAAACGCTCACTTCGAAGCGCGGCTGACACCGACTGATGATCCGAAGCTGAAGGTCAGTGGAGTCTTTGGCGTATTTCTGTAAATTGCTGTTGATTTACTTGACAGAAAGGATGATTCTTTTAGGTCGAATGGTTTTGGAATGGAAAACCACTGCGAACTGGTTCACGCTTCAAGACTTTCAACGATTTTGGTTTCGTCATCCTGGAAATTGCTTCAGTGTATCCAGAAGACGCGGGCGAATATTCGTGTCGTGCTACTAATGAATATGGGGAAGCTGTCACTGTGGCTAAAATGAGCTGCTCTGGAAAACGCGGACTCGTATTGGACAGTCAATTGCGGAACGCTAATGCTACCATGGACAAAATTGCTGAGCTTGAAGGATTAGGCCAAGCGAAACCTTCTGGTTTAGACGCTGGTGAAGATTCTGGAAAACCCCCTGCTTTAACCCAACTCCAAGACATTACCTTGCCCGAAAACGGGTTGGCTCATTTTGAATGTCAGCTGAGCCCGATCGGGGACAGCAGTATGCGTATTGATTGGTTCCACAACGGCAAACTACTCAGCACCGGTTCGAGAATCAAGACAATTAACGATTTTGGATTCGTGATTCTTGAAATCGCGGGAGTTTATGCTCGGGATGCTGGCATGTACACGTGCAAGGCAACCAACCGCCACGGAGAAGCAACCAGCCAATGCACTTTGACCGTCAAAGGTCGTCAGGGCATCATTTCTGAGCCACAACTTCCTAGTCAGTTCAAGACTGGCACAGAGTCCATTCAGAAACTGGAGGAAAATCTGTGGAAACGAGAAGAGCTTGTTATTGAGGACGAGAAACCAAACCCGCCGCGCTTCACTAGTGAAATCGCCGATGTTGAGGTTGTGGAAGGCCAACCTGCCCACTTTGACTGCAGAGTCGAACCTGTTGGCGACAGTAGCATGAGAATCGAATGGTACTTTAACGGCAAACCCTTGGTTACTGGATCCCGTGTCCACACGACCGACGACTTTGGGTTCGTCAGCTTGGATTTGGACTGGACGTTTGCTCGGGATTCCGGCGAGTACCTTTGTAGAGCTGTTAACAAATGGGGCTTTGCCACAACTAGGGCAAAGGTGGTCTGCAAGGGTAAGCTATTTAATAGTTAAATACTTTTAGCTAAATTTTAGAGCAATGCAGAACAGGTAAAATCCTAATTTTGTTTAGGCAAGCGTGACATCATCTTGGAATCCCAATTGCCTGCTGGTTCTGGAATGGATGCTCAAAAATTGAGCGAGCTTGAGCGTGGACCTATGGTTGCGAAGGAAGACATTGATGTCCCAGTTGCACCACCCAAGTTTGTAACGCAGGTAAAAATACATGTGCTATATTTCATATGGAATTAAAATTATTAAAACGGGGTCAATCAACAAATGACATTTTTCAGATTGAAAACTCCTCCTTGGGTGAGGGAGACACTGCCCACTTTGAGTGTCGTGTTGAACCGAAGAACGATTCCAGGATGACCGTTGACTGGTTCAAGGACGGCAAGCCCCTCAGAACTGGATCAAGATTCAAAACGGTGTACGATTTTGGCTTTGTAAGTCTTGATATTGCTCACGCATATCCTGAAGATTCCGGTGAATACACTTGCCGAGCCAAGAACGAACTTGGAGAAGACGTCACCAAGGCTAGTTTGTCTTGCAAGCGTGAGTTGACCCCCAAAATAAATTATTAAACTACAATAAGTTGCTGGGAAGAATACAACTTTATTGTGCCCTTTACATAGGTTTGCCTTCCATTATTTTGGCTAACCAAATGCCAAAGGGAATGAAAAAGTCTGAAACTCTAGTACAAATGGAAGCTGCTATCAAGAAGTACACTTCGGAAATCTTCCTCACCGAAGACGACATTTACGATGCTGACAAGAAGCAGCCTCCACGTTTCGTAACCCAAATCCAGGACCAAACAGAACTGAGCGAAATGCAAGGTACTAAATTCGAGTGCCAACTGTCTCCAGTCGGAGACCCCAACATGAAGGTCGAATGGTTCCTTAACGGCAAGCCCTTGACGCACAGTGAGTATAACGTTTGGCAAACAATTTTGTAAGTTTAAGACTTAATTTGATAAATTATTATTCCCTCTTTCAGAAAACCGATTGACGCCAATCTACGACTTTGGCTACGTCGCCATGAACTTCGAGTGGGTCTACCCCGAAGACAGTGGTGAATACGTGTGTCGTGCAACAAATCTCTACGGTTCTGACGAAACCAAAGCTATCATCAAGTCGACTGGAAAGCCTTCCATTGTATACGAATCTCAGCTTCCTTCCGGAATGCACAGTATCGAAAAGATCCGTGAGATGGAAGCTTCCTGGCAGCGAACTCCCGCCCAAGCGGTTGATGAAGAACGGAAGCGAGAAGCTCCCGTCTTTGTCACGAAACCAGAGCCGCAAGAAGTTTACGAAGGTGACTGGGCCAAGTTTGTTTGCCGCGTTACAGGTTTCCCAAGGCCCAGAATTTTGTGGCTTGTCAACGGCAGAACTGTCATGAACGTAAGGGTTTACTTATGGTCGAGTTGAACATTGTTGCAAGTAATTTCACCTGTGTATTTATAATCTGTGTATTCAGGGTACAAGGTACAAACTGACGTACGACGGAATGTACCATTTGGACATACCCAAGACCCGGCAATACGACCATGGATCTGTTGAAGTGCTCGCAAAGAACAGTTTGGGTGAGGCTTATGCAAAGACTGAGCTGGTGGTGAGAAATAGGCATGAGGATTACCGTGGAGTGTTGAAAAATTCGCCAAGACGTAAGATTTAATATGGTTTCTATATTTTAAATGTAAAGTATTAACGTTGTATACTCGTTGTCAAATGTCCTTGCGTCTAAACTAACATTGTACCTTTGTGTCCCTTGTCTCGCTCGTTGAATGTCTCATTGATTGACCCATCCCAAAGCCTGGTACGATTTGGAACATAAACCGTTCCAAGAGGAGCGAAACACCGAGCTCGACAAGGTGTTCGAAGAACGTTCTGCTGCAGGACCATCAGTTTTACACACTCCCGAAGGTGGGAAGCCCAAGGAATCTGAAGTTCTAGAATGGCAGGAACGAGTCAAGGCCAAGAAGGGGGATGAATACTACGGCAAAATCAAAGAGGTTTGATTGTTAATTTTTTTAAATAAGTTAGCCACTTTAATGTACGTCTTGTTGTATCCATGTTGAACAAACGCTAATTATTTGTTTGCGACTCAGCTTGAGGAAACTCAGGTGCTCAAAGAGCAAAAGATCAGGGAAATGTCGAGACAACAGCCGATTCCAGGAGAAAAGAAGTCGTTGGCGACCAGAATGGCTAGCAACTATGAGCAAAAAGTTGCTGAAGAAGATCAGGCAAAGCAAGCCATTAAGGACCACGCTCAGAAAATTGCCAAAAAGGACATTTCCAGTGTTTTCATCAAGTCCAACTTGGAGCGTACCGAGCAAGACATGACCCAAGAAGAAAAGGAAGCTGTGAAGTTGAGGAAAGTCAAGTAAGTGAAGATCCATCGGAATAAAACTTTGTAATCCTCGGCTCGTAATATTTCCAAGGTTTGTAAACTTTAGGCGAGATGAAGAACAGCATCGACCTCTGGAACCTTCAGAAACTTCTATTCACGGCAAAGAAGTACAAACTTCGACCAGCAAACAAACTCAAAAAGAGGTTAGTTTTACTCTTGACAAGTTGAAAAATTTAAATTTTAGAATTTTTGTATTGACTTTAATATTTGATTGACCATAGAAACAAGGGGACCTGGAAATAACCAGAAAGATTACAGCAACGGAAACCTCAGAAATGGAGCACAAGGCCAAGACGACCGAACGAGTTGTTCAAGGGCCAGTGGTAAATAAATTGTGGATATATCTTTTAAATGTCAATATGTCAATGAGGAAATCCTGAAATGAGCATTTTTCGGTTCTATCACAGCAACCATCCAAGCCTCCAGTATTCACCAAGAAGATTCAACCTTGTCGTGCATTCGAGAAGGAGCCAGCCAAATTTGAAGTTGAATTCGACGGAGAGCCGATGCCAACAGTTAAATGGTTCCGTGAAAATTTCCCAATCCAAAGTTCCAACGACTTTACTATTAACACCTTCGGAAGCAAGTCGATCCTGGCCATCCGTGAAGTAAGCATCTTTAAATTGTGTTGAAACCAAGTATTATTCTGATCAAAGCCCAACTTGAATATTTCAATAATCAACAGGTATTTATGGAAGACTCAGGCATCTTCTCAGTGATTGCTGAGAACCGAGGTGGTCAAGCTAAATGCAGTGCAAATTTAATTGTCGAAGAAAAGCCAAGCCAAGGCTCCAAAGGTGGTCCAGTCCCTCCCAGCTTCTTGACCACAATTCATGACAAGAAAGTTAAGGCTGGAACACCATTGAGACTTGACGCTAAAGTAACTGGCACCAAGCCGCTCGACATTTATTGGCTGAAGGTAACGCCCAAGTTCAACCAATATTTTTCAAAGGGAAAAATCTCTGCAAAGTACAAAAACAACTGGATTCTAATTGCAGGACGGCCAAAAGATTGTTCCTGATCTTCGCCACAAAATTGCCCAGGACCAATCCACTTATAGCGTCATCATCAGCAACACAGTTCCAGATGACTCTGGAAAGTACGAATGCGTGGCTATTAACAGCGTGGGCGAAGCTCGCTGCGAAGCTGAAGCTGTAATCGAAGGTGCTCCAACTGCATCCAAGGCTCCTCAAAAGCCTGGACAAGGAGTCGACCAAGCTCCTCAGGTCGTTGAACAATTGCAATCTCTGTCTGTCCCTGAAAGGCAAGCTGCTGTTTTCAAGTGCCGAATTCAAGGCCAACCAGGTACGTTCCAGGGAAGCTGTAAATTAATTCTTTAATGTCAAAGTTGACCCATTCATTCGTTTTTAAATTAGCTCCAACTGTCAAGTGGACCAAGAACAGCAGCCCGCTAAAACCATGCAAGTACTTCAAACTGACTACTGAGGGAGATCAGGTCGTTCTTCGAATCACCGAAACTTTCCCTGAGGACGAAGGCACTTACCAAGTCACAGCTACCAACTCAAAGGGAACTGTGTCTTCTTCAGCTACACTGAAAATCTTACGTAAGCAGTTTTTGGACCCATTAGTAGCGATTTAAGATTATTGGATTTAATGTAAATGTTTCCATATTTCCCCCATAGCCCAAGGCACACCTGAAGCACCTCCAACCATGACTCCATTGCAAGACGTGACCGTCGATGAAGGAAGCCCTGCTCAGTTCCGAACTCAAGTCACCGGAAACCCAAGCATCCAGTGGTACCGCGAAGGAGCCCTGATTCCACAATCCGAGGACTTTGCGGTAAGCAAAAATTCTAAAATGTCTTTTTTAACGTTTTTGATGCAAGTTGTAGCTGTAGTGCATGGGCTGTAGGAACGGCAAAAAAATTAAGACTGCATGAATTATATAATGTACGTATCCCGGTTGTGACCACGCCTTTTCATCGTTGTATATAGCTTCATGTGAATTTTAGCTGACGAGCATAATTATAATTATATATGCTTTCATTTTCATCCATTTTGGCAAAAACTGTGATTAATGAATATGCTCATCGTCAATATGTATGTCGTCCATGTCCGCCTTTTTGCTTGATTTCTATGTGGCTTTCAGTGGGTGAATTTAAAATATCGTCCATAGCTTGAAATAAAAGATGGCGTTGGTTCTTTGCTGGTTTTAGATGATTCATGAGGGTCCTCATGCAGTTTTGCTGATAAAAACAACGTACGAAGAGGATACTGGCATTTTCTCATGCCGCGCCACAAATTCGGCAGGTCAAGCAGAGACCTCTGCTTTGCTCACTGTTAAAAGTAAGGACTAGAAAGAAAGAGTCACAAAAATCACAACGCTTTCAGTCATACAACTAAAAAATGCTTCCGAAATGCCCTTGCGATTTTCTCTATCAGTATATAAAAGTCGAGTATTAGAAACCTAAATAGCTAAATATACAATGCTGAGAGCTTTATCCAAGTGACCATTGTAATGATTAGCGTAAAAGAATTTTAGTTGTAATTCTATATAATTGGATAAGAAGGAATTGCTTTTGGGGAAACTGCTTCTGCTCCATTTATATTGCTCGTGATGAAGAAGAATCTGACGACGTACAAGCAAGACATTTGTAACTCGGCTCTTGCTTATATATTCGCTCACCTTGTTTCCCTTCCACTGTATAAATTTACTAGACTTGATCTTGTGCTAGAAGGGTTTCTTTCTTTCTTATCCTGTCGTATCACAACTATCAATCAACATACTAACACATGTTCTTTCAACTTTCACTCACATTCATATATATATATTCATAGTTGATTATATTTAAAAAAAAACAACAACAGTTTCTCATCCTTCTGTTGCCCATCTTAAAGGTTTATAGAGCCAACGGATTTACTTGCCTAATATGTAGCCGTCGTTTATTTCGTTTCTAATAATAAAAAGGATCAAAAGACATTTAAACTTTTGCACTTGTGTTATATAATGTAGTCGATGAAGATTCAAGAATGAATAAGCTCATTCTCCTCTCTCGTTTGACAGCCTGTATGATTGATGGAGTGATTGATTGATTTGGATCGACTTTTTTTGTTACAACAATGATGCATTAGTTTCAAAACTCCTTTGGGATTGAATGCCTGCTAAATGGACACAAAGAAAAAAACGTTGCTATTTTCTGCAGTTTCATGGCAATATATGTCAGCCACTGAACCAATTGGTGTTTCTTTCTTTTTCTTTCCTTTTCTTCTTTCTTCCTCAATATCCTTGTGTAGCCAGGAAAAGAGTTGAAATTTCTATGTTTATCTTTTTGAATGAATGGGAGACAGGCAGGGCAGATAATAATGAATTTTATACAATACTCACACAATTTTAACCACGTTTATAGCGTTTTTTATTAATTTTCACCTACACAGCGTAGCTTGAAACAACACTACATAATTACAAATTTGACACAACTTTCTCCAACAACCGTCTTGTTGTAGTACCAAAGCACACATACAACAAACAACAAAAACATGGTCGTCCCTTTTTCTGTTTGTTTAGCGTTTAGTAGATGTTTCTTAGAATAGGCGAGCTTTTTGGAAGAGTGACAAAAAGGGTTGAAGACAGTGGAAGGGAAAAACTGGTGAGCCATTTGTAAGACACAAATGCTTACTTACCGCGAGCTATTAATCACTGAATGAGCAAAGAGAAAAATCTTTTTTTTCCTAATGTAAAAACAATGGTCATTTACAAATGTTTCGATTTTAAGCCTGTCTCTCACTATATTATATATATTTGTTAGCTTGAGAAGAAGATTTGTAAAATTGCAAGGGCATTAGAAAGTATCCATTTCTCTCTTCTTTTTCTCCTAATGATGTCAAATGCTGTCACTTTCCTTGAAACTTTACCTCTTGCTCTCTTCCACAAGACCTAAACATTAATGCTGTCTTTATTGATGCGAAGAGCGGGTTTCGCATTAATGATTTTTCCTTGGCACTCCCTCATGCTTTTGCCAATTTACTATATCCCTGTCTCTATCAAAAACTCTTGTTTTTCTACTATTTACTACAGTTCCAATTCCTCCTTCATTTTTTTCTCTGTCTCTACTCTTTTTGAGCATCAATCATAAGGAAAATGGTGGCATTTGCTCTTCATTATACACTTTCAAGGTGTCGGTTAGTTATAGTTACATCATTTACGCTTCCTTGTATTTAGGACGGTCTGCGGTGGTGGGGGCGCTTGAAAACACAGCTTTGCTAAAAGCCATTGGCGGCATGCCAAAGCCCACACAGTTTGAGCTCATCGGAGATGTACAGCTGATGCAGATTGAAAACCGAATCAACGAGGAAATGCTCCGGAAAGCAACTGGGCAGATTGTTCCCCTTGCATGGCGGACTAAATTAGCCGAGGCTGAAGATCAACAACAAATCAAGGCTGCAAAAAAGAAAAATGTACCTGCGGCGGTTGAGGAGAAGCCGCAACCGGAATGGATGAAACCAACGCTCAAGGCTGTCCCCAAAAAGGTTGCTGAAGTTAAGAAAAAACAAGCGGGATTAGAACCACATGAGTTGACTGAAGACGCATTGTTGCTCAAGGTTGATGAGGTGGTTGAGGAAGACGTCCAAAAGAAGCAGCAGCAGGCAGACAAGGACGTTCCGGTTTGGGACCGGAAAAAGAAGGCTAAAAAGACGGAGCAGGACAAGGAACCGCAACAGGTGGTTGAAGATACGGATTTGCTGTCGAGGACAAAGGACGTCCAAGAGGAAGTTGAAGGAAAACCAAAAGAAGGTGAGGCACCGCAGGTTTGGGAGCGGAAGACGAAGGATCTGTCGAAGCCTGGAACGACACCTGAAGCTGGACCGGAGGACAGTCCTCAAGTCTGGGACCGGAAAAAGAAGGACAGAAAGCCTGAAGATGCTGTTTTGCCCCAAGACAAAGCAGGTGAAAAGCAGCTGGAAGTTTGGCAGAGGAAAAAGAAGGACTTGAACAAACCTGAAAGTGTTCCGGAAGACCAAGCGAAGGTCAAGAAGGCTGAAGATGGACGACAAGCTGAAGAGCTGGTTGAAGATACTGCTATGCTGTCAGCTACGAAGAAGGTTGAGGAAGAGGTGAAAAAGCCTGAAGAAGCTGTTCAACAACCAGGAGTGTGGCAAAGGAAGAAGAAAGATTTAACCAAACCTGAAGCTCAACCAGAAGCAGCTGCAGAAACTCCAGCTGATTCGGTGAAACCTGCTGGAACCAAACCGGAGCCGAGTTGGAAACAACAAATCAAAGAACGGCGGGCTTCAAAGGCTGCAGCACAAGCGGAGGAAGAGCAAGTAACTACTGAAGTTGGACCGACAGGTCTTGAATGGCAGCAACCAAATTTGAAGCCAGCCGAAAAGCCTGGAGGAACACCGGAAAAAGTTGAAGAGCAACCAACGCCATGGGTTCGTGGTAAGAAACAAAAAGAAAAAGCTAGAGACCAAAGCGTTCCAAAGACTGAACAAGAATCACCAGCTGGCAGCGAAAGTCTTGTGGTTGGCAAGGAACTGGGAGTTGAAGAGCAAGGAAAGCCACAAGATCAAGTTGAGGCAGACCAGACGGGAACACCGGTTTGGCAGCGCAAGAAAAAGGAAGCCAAGCCAAAAACTGAAATGCATCAAGGACAACCTGACGCATCAACACCCAAATCAAACTTGTCAGAAGACAAAAGAGGTGCAGACACTAAAACTACGCCCGATTCTGTTACAGCTCAGCAGCCGCTTTCAACAGGCATCGCTTCTGAACCTAAATTAGACCAGCTTGAAGAAGCTCAACGTGGGCGGGAACCAACTGCTCCGACCGCAGATGAAACGAAACTAGAGCAAACCAAATCAAAACAAAAGAAAACTAGATGGGGTCAATCAGTAGCTGATAAATCAGAAGAAGGCGATAAGCCAGAGGCTGTTACTGAGCATGTCGAGAAATCTGGATTAATCGATGAACAAGTCAAGCCTGATGCACAGCCAGTTTGGCAAAGGAAAAAGAAGGATGCAAAACCAGCTGTGACAGAAGCTGCAGCAGAAGCAATTCCTACGCAAACGGAACTAAAGCCTGTCACCAAAGATAAAAAGCCCAAGGAAGAAAAGCAAGTTCCTGATGTAACAAAACCATTCGGAGTTCAGCTTAAACCTGGTGAAAAGCCAAAGCCGAAAGAAGCTTCGAGGAAGAAATCACAGGCAGAAACTGGCGGAAGTTCTGAATATCCAGAATCCGAGCCGATTGAAATCCCTGACTTCGAAGACGTTGAGCGACCACAGCTTGAAGAATACGAGAAACCTGACTGGGGCGAGAAGCTTGAAAAGGTTAAAAAGGTCACCGACAAACCTGAGAAGTTAAAACCTGCTTCAAAAATACCAAAGAAAGCTGCCAAAGAAGATCAAG
>JAQGBJ010001596.1:0-21835 GCA_034698345.1 Sphaeridia pumilis
CCCATTAACCTTCCCATGATCACTTAAGCTGCCACAGTCTAAACAATTTACGCTCTTCTAATCTTGCAATTCCCACGGCGAATCCCAAAACACCATAGCAGGACACACTTTCACTCGACGACTTTTGTAACAAAATTCTCAGTGTCTTCAACCAATCCAAACTACACACATCTAAGCCAAAGGTTCCCACTTAACAAAATGATCTCGTTTCAGGTTCAACAAAGTTGTCGCTCGTCTACCGGCTCATCTTATAATTGGCAAAGGGTTGAGTCGCAGTTGCAATTTTCCACTGACTTACGGCATTTTTTGACGCTTTGGAAATTACTACTTACTCCCAATATTCATCCCAACGGCATCCAAGGAAAAGTGTGCCAACTTTTTCTCAGTCACCCGCCTCGTTCCGGTTCTTCTTGGAATAACATTTGAAAATTTACACGTCTGTCTCACAAAATCTGTCTCGAGGTTTTTCCAAACACAAACATTCAGACATCACACAGACACACAGTAAACCTACAAGAAAAACAACATTTTTCACCCTTTCACCTCCCTTTTCAAAATCATTAGCTCCTATGTATATTCTCGCACTGCTTTATAGGAACATGGAGTCTGCCGGAAGTTGGAGCAAGGATTTTGTCAACGTCTTTCAAGTCTTTGTATGTAACTGAACGACTTGGTATTCAGTCGAGATGAAGCGTAAGAGTCACAAGGTTTATTCCACAAATTCGCAAAATGGCAAACTCTTTACGCACCATTAAACCTCAAACTATATACTCACTCACAGTCGGTCTTTGGCGCTTTCAGTTCAAAGATGTACTTATGGAAGGCACTGGCTCGACACCGTCTGACAATCTCTCAGTCGTAACTATAGCCAAAACCAAAGTCTGTCGTCGTCTTCATTAATGTTTTGCCAGCCGGACACATCCATACATGCTTTTCTTGTTTATTCCTTGAACCTTTTAGTTAACCAAGGAACAAGCTTCGGAGAAGGCAGATGTTCATCAAAGAAGAAATAACAAGAAGAACCGGGAGACACCACACAAGCAGGCAGAAATGGGCGGGCAGGCCCCAAAAGAGTTTCTTGGTTTGGTCAAATGTCGTAGAGTATAGCGTCGTTGAAAAGCTTGAAAGCTTGTCCTACTTGAAAACAAACCAAAGTTCAATTTTGACAGTGAATCTCTCCAAAGTGTTTCCCGCCTGTGTATATGCTTGTTCAATCAATGCCATCAGCAAAATGTATTGCAGAGGAAACGTACTATATACAGAGACAAACCTTAAAAAATCATCAAAGGAGTCCCTTAATGAACGCTTGTTGTTTATAACTTGTATAACTGTACCAGAAGAAAAAGACAAAAAGTCAGGCTTTGAAAGCAACCTTGTTTTTCTTAGGACTCACTAAAGTCCTCCTACTTCCAGCAGTATATATTTTTGGACGGACAAATTGTGTTTACAGGAACGAAGTTGGAATAAGGCAATATGGCAGCCTTGAAAGCTGGGTTGCAGGCAGGGTGCCTTCGGAAGTCCCTGCTAAGTAAGACAAAGCATCCGTTGTTGACTCCATAAGGGAAGATAGCGTGTCTAATTACTTTTAACAGTCATTGCTGCAAACCAGATGGTTAGATGGATGGGGACTGGAACCAAGGCTAAATCAAAACTAAAAGGAAGAAATAAGACGACAAGGCACTGCAATATACGGCCTCAAGTTATTCACAGCTTGAGTATATATTATTTGTAAAACTTGCCCATGCTTATAAATACATGTTGAAATATCAATGAAGATATAAAAATAGCAGTTATTCCAAGGAAGATATAAAATATTTATTATTATTTCGATTCCATAAGATCACAACGTCAATTTTGCTGGATAGGTTGCCATAAGCAGAGTTGTGTTTCCAATGGGTTCCAGTTCCGTGGAGTCTAATCAATAGCTTTCTTTGTTCCTTACGGATAATACAAACATGCAATATATATTACGGAATATTGAGTACTAACAATGACGTGTATTCATTCCGGAAGCTTTATTACCCGCTTAATATAGCGTGGCTGTTTAGCTTCAGCTGGAAAGATTTTAGCTTCATCAAGTACAAAATATGAATTGGCTTCATTTAGTTATATTTTGGGAACTGAAGAACTGGCGTGTATTCAAGGTTACACAGTCGAAGCTCTTATTTTTCTGGACACTATTTCACACAGCTACAGAAACTTTCAGTGTCAAGGGAAGGAGATTTAAAGACGATTTGTTTATGGAAAGTTTCCCCAGATCAGACCAAGTGTTTCACCATTTAACTGGGAATTTTTCGCAAATTTCATGCCCCGCCAAACGCGGTGCCATTACCGCGCTCATATATCCACATCCTTCCGTTAGTAAACATTCCGGAACGGAATGGATAAACCAAAAAGTTTTCCGCTTTTCTCCTCCTTATATTTGTATTTATCATTGTCTTCCAAATGTTTGTCGCTTTAAGCATGTACATAGTACATAGATGCGGAAAAGAATATCTTCAAGCTCAGCTACGTAGAATATGGCAAATTCGCAAATGCAGCGAGTATTTTGGCAAATATTTCATCGAGACTTCTAAAATTTTCTAACAATTTTTCTTTGACCAGAAAGTTTTGTAAAAAGCAATTCCATACCCCTCGCTCCCCTTTACTACTGGTTGTGAAGCCAAAAGAATGTAAAACACTTTTGTCGTTGGATTTTCGGTAAACCTCTTTAGTTCCAAATATATACATGTGCATTTTCTACCTTTGCAACTTTTCCTATTTATTCTGCATACACGGACAAACTTTGTAACTTGATAAATCCTCAAAGATCCTTATAACAACATGTAACCAAATCCACAAGCTTACAAGTCCCATTCACTTGTTATAAGCAAACCGAAAAACAAGAGTTTTGTCCGATAGAGTTTCCTATATTACGCAATTGCTTTGGGTCTCTTGGCGGCGGTTCTTTGATTTTGCCACTTGTATGTCTCAAAATTTGATAATTTGTGAATACCACACTAGTTACTACTGTTTCCCTGCTGCTGCTTCCCCGTTGCCATTTTCAAGGACCACTTTTACCTCTTCTTGCGCAACAACAAACTGGCAAAGTATCATCATCGTTACAATTTTGCTTCTTTCTCCATCCAAATGGCTGCCGCCACCAGAACCATAGAATTAGCGAACAAACAAAATCCTTGGGAATTCCGGGAAATCTAGAGAGCTATATCCAAGGACTGTTTCCAGTGAAGCGGGCCTTATGAAAGAATTTCTCGTTGCGTCTTCCAGCACCACTACAAAACCTAGCACAAGTAGCAACCAAAAACAAGATTGAGACGACGGCAAAGAAAGAATATGGCGGAATGAATCAAGGAATGATTGCATCCTTTTCCCACCACAATTTCAACCATTTTAAGCCCTTTCCTGTGTGGAGCAGTGAGCAAAACAAACAACGTGCCTATATACGGACGTTGAAGACCAAGGAAACCAAGCTTTGGTAAAGTTGCTCAGAATATCCAAAGAAAACTTCATCTAAAAGACCTCCTTCTATTATGGGCTACAGGTTCTTGTAAGAAAATTTCGTCTTCTCTTGGAGAATTCTCTACCAATTTCACCAATTCCATCCACCACCACCACCACTTGTTTCTTCTCTTCCACTACTCCAATTCAATTTAGACCACATTGAGACAAGGCGGCAAGGAAAATATATTTTAGCAGCAGCTACATTCTATAGTGAGCACCAAGAACATTTTATTCCCTCGTCTTATCTACCTTTTGCCAAACGCAAGAAACTTGTTAGCTAAATACAAGCGGTTCTATCGGAAGCTTGGTCGTTCCTTGTGAAACTCTTGCTCTTTTACCAGTATCGGGTATCGCCAAATACATTTTTGGTAGCTCTGTTCAATTGACTCTATAAACTACAAATTACTATACCTTGTTTCACTTTCATTTTGGACCTTTGAAACCCCCGGATATTTTTCGTGTCGAAAAATTAGCTGGACTTCCCATAGAGCTTAACAGCAATTGAAGCAATTTTGGAGGTTCTAGATGTTGTAGACCATGGGCGCTTCTGCTTTTATATTTACAAGTACTGGAGACTCAAGCTACACTTGAACTACACGCCTTTATATTTGTTCACTGGAGGAAACACATTCCAGCCACTTGTTTCGAATAAATTTCGCCGCCCCTTCCATAACATTCTATATGAAAATGTTGTATTCCAATTCCGTTGCTTCACCGTTTGTTGCACACTTGGCAGTTTTGCTTTCTATTTCACCATATCCAACAATCCCCAACAAAACCTTTTATGACGACGATCCACCCGTCATTTTAAAACAAACCGGAAGCGACAATCCCAGACGGGGCCGACAAAATGCCCTTGGCTCAAAATGCTCTTTGGAAGAACCGAAATCGGTCGTATATATTATTATCGAAAAAAGCTTGTTCCCATATATTCTGCTCATCGGCGTAACATTTTTTTTTGGATTTCGTCTCCGTTGTTTACACTATCAATCGGAATGTAATGGACCGGGGGAATCGTAAACAAAACAAAACATATCATAATTTTGTTTGAGTTGAATCCATGATACTGAAGCAGCTACAAAGGCTTTTTCGATGCTGAAATTTGTTAAATCTGCAGAAGTAGCAGGGCTTGAAGCTATGCAGGAGCGTGAAAGTATAATCAGATGTTCAAAATCCGTCTCCAGTCTCCACCGCTACGATTTTGGCGGTTAAAATGAATTATATTTCCTTGAAGCGAGAAAATATGTCGGCGCTCCATTTAATTTCCTTTGTCTTTGTTAAATCTGTTTTCTCTATTTCCTTTTACTTCTCTACTTTTACTTACAACTTTACTACCTCTTTAGCTGTTTTACAATTTAAATTTCTTTGGTTTTAAATATGCCCTAAATTCAAACCGCTGTGGTTCTATACTGCTATACTGCTCCTTTTTCTGTGCAAGTTTCTTAAACTGGTCTGTGGTTAGTGGATAAAAGCAGAGGTTTTCTCTGACATAGCTTTTGACACCAGCGTCTTTCTCCATTTCAATAAGAAGAAAAGTTGAAGCTCTTCTGACGCATTTTATTACCGTTGTCGGCGGAAAAGGTTTACTTTGCAAAGTCAACACTTTTATGCAAACCAGATAAGAGGTTTTCAGAAGGAGAAAGCTGAAAAGGACCGTCCGTCTTTTTCAAACGAGAAGAAGAAGGACCGCAAGCAGAACAAGATTCTTCCGAAGATACTATAACGTCGTATAATGCAAGCCATGAAAATTCAATTGAAATATCCATCAACCTTTTGCCACTTCTCCGGTTCCGGGGTACACGTGCCGACGACGCACTTCCAGTCCAATACTATTGCTTCCTTTACCATCCGAGAACTCTGGTATTCGGATCATCCCACGGACATTTTTGTAGAGATTTTACTCTTTCTTTGGTCAGCGGACATATCAGAATCTGATGCAAGTTTCTTTGGTTTCAGGTACACCTTTTGGTCGTTCCGTGCAATGACAGGCATCGATTATGGTGACACTGAAGAAATCCGACCTTAGTGCACAAACAAGTACCAGCTCAGCATAAACTCACCGAGAAAGCAAACATACTACTGTAGATAGAATTTCATCTCAAATCAAAGAGGAAATTTACTCTCCATTCAATAGTTTGCAAGCTATTTTTATATCAAAGTCGCCAGGGACCGGCGAATTCAAGAAAACTCAAGAAAAAAACCTTCTTTGCTATCTCCTACTCCTGCCACTTTCAATGCAATTCAAACCAGACGAGGACCATTTTTATTATTATCGTCATATCCTCACCCAACTACTTTTCTCAAAAAAAGTTGTCCAACTTTCTCGTCACCTTTAGATATCCCCTTAAGAGATCAAAAAGGACGTACAGACAGAATTCAAAAAGAGCGACGAGAGGGGAGATAAAATGATCAAGTTAATCCAAAATCTGAAGAGGTAAAGGGTTAATCTACAGCTCTCGTGAGTTTTTCCCTAGTTGAGAAAGGGTGGAATGGAGATGAATCAAAACCGATTTCGGAGATACAAAGATGATTCAAGATGATTAGCTTGAGCGCATAAGACTTGTGTAAACGGGTTAGGTTGCCATTTTGACATTGGTTCTTCCTGGAAAAGCATTCATCCACATTCCTCTCCATGAACGTTTAAAATAATTTCATGAACCCTTAACACCAAGTATCGTTTTAGAACTACTCGCAAGTTAATCCACAGAAACGACTATGGTTTCTTGCCACAAACATGCCATTTAACCTTGCTATTTTGGGCAAACCTCAGCCATGTCAGAAGAATTAGCTTATTAAATTCCGTCAACAGCTCCCACTATCCCACCACTGTCTTTCTGGCTGAGAAAGTTTTAGAAGCAATTTTGCTATTACAAACGACGGCCGTAGCCCTGCCCCAGTCGTTATCTTTGTTAGTTTCCTTCACCAAAAGCTTGCGTTAAGTACGTCGTTGGCTCAAGTATATGTATATAGCTATAGAAGGGAAAGTTGCCATGTATTTTGTACACTTCCGTCAAGTTTGACTTTCCCCTCAACTCGGCTTGCAGCCTCCTCAATATCTCTGGCTGGAATTGAACATTATACACATTAAATATTCTTCTTCCGCCTCGAGTCAAAGTCAACATTGAAAGGAAATCAAGTGGCGGCGGTGGTGGTATATTTTATACAGCAAAATCATCAAGCGTTGGTAAACTTGGGGAAAGATTCGCCCCAAAACCCGTCGCTTTCTCCATCGGTAAATGGTCCCAGTTATTGATTAGTAGATGAGATAAATGGGGTGAGATGCTATCTTTCTGGTCGTCAAATCCTCTACAACAACACTTTGCCAACTAGCGCCGCCACGTTGGTTCTGTATACAGTATGTGCATCTAGTATGGGCTTAAAGTTCCTTCTGCGAGATCTAATGTCAGCAAAGTTCTCTTTCTTGCTTTCTCCGAATCTTCTGAAGTTGTAGCCGCCCGCCTGCCGAAGCTATCATCTATTAAACTGAAGGAGTTCCTTTTGTAAAACCCGGTGCGGTTTCTGGGAAAAGTCGGACATAAAAATTTAATCCAATGCTCTTCTTGTTCACTGTTGCCAGTCAGATATACGAGGAGCATTTCTGAACATTTCTCCATGACTACAAACGTAATGCCTTGTCTGAGTACTGTGTGAACACCTTGAAAAGTCTCATCCTTCATTGCTCATTCTTGAAACCATTTGCAGTAGTCCCAGCTCCATAAGAAGCCATTTCCTCTTGTACTTCTAAAAGAGGATTCATCAAATGGAATCGCTCTTCTCCTTTTGCTGCCTGCCGACAGATGTATATCCGCAGATATAGGTAATACAAGAAGTGATAGGTAACGCTGGAGAAGCTCCTTCAGAAAAGAAGATGGAGCACAGCTTTTCAGCCAGCTTTAATCATTTCGCTTTGCTTGGTTGCTGGGATTGAAAACGCGCTTTGGATGATAAATTCCCGACAAGTAGCTGTAATCTTTAGATATTTATCATTAGGTAATGATTTTTCTCAGAGCAAGCGAGAGAGGATTAGCTTCGTCTTTGATGTCTGATACGACAGCCGGGACGGTATTGTATACCAAATGTATTATTTGGTACACGTGCCATTGGAGCTTTGAACAAAGTCTGAAATCAAAATGATTCCAAGAATTCAAATTCCCCATTTAATTTAATTGCGATTTTTAGTACTTCAGCCAATTCTAGAGCATGTGCTCTCTTCACAATTAATCACCTTGTAGAAACCATGATCTTGGATCCGTCAAACTCAGACAAAAGCAGAGTCATTATTTAATCACCAGTAATCAAAAACGCACCTCAACTTATTGTATATCTCTTGATTAGCCGCCGGCAATTTAACGATTAATTTCATACCTACTCTTTTTGCACCCGACATATTGACAAACAAGCCTATGGAGCTGCCTGGAGGTAGTAACAAACATTTGGATTGTTAGCTTCTTCAAAATCCAGCGATATTAAAAAAGTCCAGTAGAGTAACATACTAAGCACACAGAAAGTTACTTGGGGAAATGTACATATGTACTCACGTATGGAAACATGTGCATTATTTTCTCTGACCCTTTCGTGTACACATAATCAAAAGCGCATTTGAAAACCTTAATCCTCCTCATCCTTTGAATTAGACGTAATGCCTGGAGCAGAGCACGCTGGAAATAAACAGGCTGGAACAAACAGTAATCTCTGGTCTTTCGGATAATTTTGATCACATGTATTCATACGTGTGTATGTATGTGACGTATGCTCCTATTTTTCAAAAGGCTTAAAACCCATATGTATTTGCAAGGTTTGGAAATCTCTCCGGAAATTCAAGAAAAAACTAGCTTTGATGCTATGTATTTAAAGCTTTATGATTCTGTATAGGAAACAAGCATGTCTAATAACATTGTTTGTAGATGATAGTGTCATACCACCGGTATTGTGGCGTCTCTATATAGGAAAAACGGGCCGAACAGCAGTCAATAGGGGATAAATTATGATTAATGAATTCTTTGGGACACATAGCATTGTTATTGTTATGTAATACGCTGTCGTGTAGCTTGCAGTAATCCACGGTCGTCGGAGGCACAGGCAACAAATTTATTACTTTTTATGGAACGGCTCTTCCCGCGTTTTCTGTGGCATTGTGTCATCTAGATTCGCTAGACGAGCTGCTGCATCCTTTTCAAGGTCTCAAATTCCGCCAAAGTTTCAGGTTACATGCAATAAAGAATTTCTTCCATGTCCATCATTAATGGTCAGTGTTTTGACGTTAGCATGGCTTCGATTGGTATCTCGAGAACTAGCCGTAATGAAACTAGAATTATTTGTCCCGATGGTAACGGCAAAGTCATATGAAACTAGACGGCATATTTCACATTCTTCCGCCTTGTTGTGAAATTTTCTCATAACATGGAAAAGGCCATTCATCATCAATGCACTGACCGGTAGACGCGGATAAATGATACAGACATCATCGTATTCATATAGCAGTCTTTTATAATTAGAAATTCATGCAGGACTGGGCAGATCAAAATACACCACGCTTGCATCTCGTCGCTTCGCTAGTATGTATGATATAATACTACACTTAACAGTAATATGACAGCAACGTCTCGTAAAGATTAATTGAATCTTCAATCCTCGCCACTTTTCATACAGGCGAACAGTACTATTATTGCGTTTCAGGCGAGATAAAAAGTGATGGGAATGTTATTATTATTATCTGCTGTACAATATTGTGTAGAACCTGCTTTTATCACGTTTTGAGTGACGTGCTAATTTGAACATGACATTAAACAGGTGTATTGCCTTTAGCTCTAAATATAACCAGAATCCAAGATACATATGTACTTTAATTTTGACTCCCAGTAAAGACACGAAATTTTACATCATATTCAATTTTGTCTGTTTCCGAAATCCTTGTTTCCATTCCATTTGTTCACTGTACCTGGGTTGCCTAATCTCTGCTCCGTATTTTAATTACAAATCTACCCTGACGTCATTTTACATTTTTCACACTTTGCCATCTTGGCCAGAGAAACACATGTTCCAATTTAAGCTTAAAATGTCTTTCTCGAATTCCCATTCGTCTTCTTTGTGAAATAAATTTCTTGTTCTTCTCTATCCTCCTTCTTTATAGAACGTTGATTGCGCCATTTGTATTTTCTTAAGAAAATCTCGCATATGTGAAAGTCTTTACTTAACCTTTTACAAAATTTGAAACTATAAACTTTTCCCTGGAAGAAGAAGCTGAATCCATGTGTTTTTTGTCTATGAAAGCTTTGCTCTTTTCACTCTTCTGTATTTTATACATGTTCGGTACAATGTGAAAATTTAATTTAATTCTCTCTGGGATCCATTTTACTTTTGTAAAGCATTTGCACACACTCTAGTGGTTTAGAAGAACGATGAAATAATTCTCGCCTTTGGCTGTCAGTCGGGGTTTGCGAAACCTTAATACTTGTAGTAAGAATAGTTATTCTAAGCATATGCAGATTCTCCCAGGACAAGAACTATAATAAATTGGTTTGCTGAAACGAGCTTTCAACCGCAGACTTATTACTTTTAAAAAAATGGACAGATGAGGTAAGAAAGGAGGAGAAGCGGCTCAGGTAAGTGTATGTCTAAATGCGCAAATTCTGTTGGGATATTTTGGCGGGAAGTTTTTAACTTTGAATACAGCATTCCTGGGAGCAACTTCCAGAGAAAAAAGAAACAGTAGAACCCTTCATACTGGCACGAAAAACGAATGGAGGCTTTTGATCCATAAATCTAAATTGTAGACATCAGGATGGCTTTAGTTTCCAACATTTTTCTAGATCAGCCATCTAATAGCAGTCGGGTAGTTGTACACACTTGACTACTTTTTCGCTTCTAACGCACTAGAAACTCGTGGCAGATACGCAAGCTGCAGCAAGCCGAAAATGAGCAATGGCTCAGGTAAACTTGGTAGACTGGAACAAGAAGAGGAAAATGGGCAAACTTTCTCCTTTGCTACCTTTCAAACTACATAACAACACACATGTGCGGGAATACACACGTAATTCTGCAAAACTTTTGCATGTGAAATTGAATTTTTTACTGTTTTAATTAAACGCAATGTCGGCAGAGGAGATACACAGATACAAGCATCTTACCTAAGTTTCCTGGAATTCTACAAATGTTTTAAAAACTCTAGAGCTGTATTTGCACTATTCAACTATATATCCTGTGCAGCAAAGTCAGGTCTGCATTTGGCGTTTGATAAGGCAGTCGCCTACCGTTCTAGTATTTACGACTTGGCCACAATCAACACCTCAAGATTTACTAGCGTGTAATTAAGGTCTGACAGGTGGTAAATTGGATGAATTAAAAAGTTTGAGCTAATTGGAAAAATTTGTATGACTTTCTCCATCTTGTGGAAAGTATTTTTATGCATACGGAGTAATTGTTACGGTTTCAGTCCACTCACTTGCTTCAGCAAACTAGCCTTAATAAAGTCAAAATTGAGTCTCTAACCTTTGGACTTGCTTGGAATCTTGGTAGTCTTGTCGAGGACTTTACCCAACTGGTCGAATTACGCAGAAAGAGACCCAGTTACCCAGAACGGTGGATTCTGTTCCCTGAAGTTGGGGCACACAACTTTGGCGAATTTAAACTCGTGATAATAACAATAATCGTTGATTTTCAAACACTCTTGCTCTCGCTTTCAGTTCTGTTCCATCGAAGGAAACGATTTTCAGTATAGAAAACTGACGACGACTCGGATCGAAACGGTGCGGACTTTTGAAGCGACGGCCGAAACTGATGCCATTACTCCAAGCCAATATTGCCTATATACATGTACCAGGTGTTCGAGCTGTTATCAAACGTTCAACTCTTCCATAGTCTTTGCAATGCTGTATCAAATGATGCGAGAGTTCCGGGTTTTATATTTACTTACCCGGCTTTTATTCAATATCGGGCATTAGCTGGTCCTCGAAATCTTATCGACGTAAAAGATACCTTCGTCGGTGGTACCTTTGAAGCTCACGGGACTAGCGTGTATACACGAGGCCGTAAAAATTCGAACGTTTCGCCTTAATGCTGAGCAGGGAAGCGAGAGGTTTCGCAAGCAGTAAATTACTGAAATGGTGCCATAACATGAAACATTCCCTCTAATAACCAATGGTAATCTGCAATATTTTTTCAAAATCAATTGCTTGGAAAAATTTGCTCAAGTTTTATACAATTTCAACCGGGTGTATATACTTCAACCGCCTCGTTAAAGTCAAGTACAGACGTCTTAGGTCTCACAACCACCCCCATGCACCTTTTCGCAGGACGGCTTCCCAAGTCTGTTTCCAGCTCCCAGAGGATATTATTGTCGTTATGGTATTTACATATACACTAACGATCATTTTCGCTAATTGGTATAGTCATTAAAACCATTTCTCGCCAAAACAGTAGGCAGCAGTACCATCAAAAAGCCTTGTACTGCAGACTCTTTTGAAGTAAATCCAGCTCGTTTTTATTACAATAATACTATCGTAATACCACCGTCATCGTCATGAAATACCCGCCTTCTAGACAAGAGTTATAGTTTCCACGGAATATAAAACTGAAAAAATGTCCGAAATTTACTCCTTTCTGAAGCCCTGGAAAGGCAACTTTGGTCGCGCTCCCGTTAAAGAATTCATGCCCTTTGATCATTAATTCGAGCTACGTACAAGGGTAGCATACTCACTAAACTGGATGGAACTTCGCCGCCCAATACGTCGAAACGAGAGAGATTGAGACTCGAGTCATACATTTTGCTTCGCCTCAGTCAATTTTTATACCGGACATAAAAGTAATGTCATGAAATGAAAACACGTTCTGAAATCCAGTCACATTTATGTGTCCGGCAAAACCTTCTTTATCTTGACCAATGGCCACTTTGTCAAAAGACCCGCAGCAGCACCAGCAATACGTCCAATATGTACCAATGCAACAAGCCGGTCATAAATATAACCTCCAAGAATTGCCCAACGTTATACACATTATTCGATGCAGCTACAAATATTTCATTCCCGTCAAAATATTATGTAGGGGTAGCAGCACAGTGGCAAGTTTAACCAGTAGCAGCAAAGTTATGATTTCAGTAACAGCTGCAGCGGTTGGACAAGGTCCACCAAAATTGCCAAGGCTCTAGGACCACCATATGCTTTTAAATCATTGCGGTTCAAAGATTGTGGACCATATCATTTAAATATCATTGCTTTGCCACCAGTGGCTTTTATTGACCAAAAAAGATACCTCGGTGGGATTTCAGAGAGCAACATGTGGCCTTCGGCAACGAGCGCAGAACCAGCCTGACAACTCTACAACGTACACCCGCGGTGACTTTACGAAGTGACATTGCGAATTTTTGCAAAAACAATAGTGATTTACGGCCAGTAAAATTGCGGTTTACACCCCATATAAAATTCAAAAAGGTTATTTACTCAATACAGAAAACACGGGAGAGTACACGCCATTTGCGTTTTGCTTTGATTGCTGTGGCACGTTTCGAAAAAACTTTCCTCTTATTCATAACACTGCAATATAGCAATGTAAGTGTACTTTACTGGCGTCTGCGAAAACTAGCGATATCCGCTCTTCGTTCAAAGCTACCACTGGCTCTGAGGCCTATAAAACTTTTACTACGTTTCTCGCAAATGTCAAACTACAAAACTTTGCTAATTTCCACCTTTTGTTTATGTTCTCGCATACTTGGATTGGCAACGTTTTTCTTCTTCTTTTCAATTTTGCCTGTATTATTTTACCTCTCCAGCTGTATTTTACACCAAAAGTGCAAATAAAACTTGTCCACCCGTCTAGACTCTTGGCCACGTCCTACTGCCACTCTCGGCGAATTTTATTGGCATTTTGCAAATTAACACACCGCAGCATCTGGGTTCAAGATGCCCTTTGCAAAAGCGTATCTGAAATTCAATTCAACCTTTTGAGGTGTATATAGCAGTCAATTTCGCCCACGTGCACATCGGCCAAATTATAAGTCCAGGTCCAACTCTCGCCCCAGTAATATCATCAAAGTAGCCCATTATTAGTCCTCTTCCGCAAAGCAATAAATGTCGAGTGCAAATTAAACCTGATAATTAATTTTTGTTCCTGGTACAGCTTCCAAGTTTCGAAGGCCTCTCTCCACAACTTACACCAACCGACGAAACCATCGGAAATTTATTACTCACCTGTAATTAAGCCAGTTGTAGCTTGTTTATGGATTCTTGTTCCGTTCTGTTATTAGGTCTTCGGGCTGGTTCGATTAGTACTTCCGGTCGAAGGAGCTGGCGAAAAGTCAAAAGTTTGTTAGTTGAATACACTTCTAGATTCTTCAAGTTTCTTCTACCAGCCTCCAGCTGTTTACATATATTTGATTGAACCTTGGGTTGAACTTATTATTAAGCCTCGCCGAAAAAGCGCTTTCATCTGCAGCAACATTCCGTAAAACCACTTTTACCTCGGAATGTCTCTGCGTAACCCGACTCGTCTATAATTTCCAGCAAACCAACATTGAAGCATCAACTTTTCGCAGACTCTCATTGTAACGTTCCGATAATAATACCCGGGTAACAGACCGAGACGTAGGCAAAGAAGGGGAAGAAGCAGAGTTTCTTGAGGTTCTTGAGAGAATCTCGGTATCTTCTTCTTCTTTCCTTCCTTCCTTCATATTATCATAGTGACGCCAACACTTGGTCGGCTAATACAAGTCGTCGGAACAAGTCCCTTATGGGCTCACAAAGTTTGCTGTTGAGCAACATTACAAGAAGATGCTCCTCAAACTGCTAACTTGCCATGTTATGTTCCACTTGTCTAAATGATCTTCTGGAGGAGCTCAGTACAGAATCTGGAAGAAGCAAAATGGTAGTCGCCCTCATCATAATGGGATTCAAAAGAAGGGGAACTGAAACTACCCGGTCTTTTTTGGGATTCCAAAGCAACCAGCAGCAGCTTGCTCCTGCTGCTGGTTGCTTTGAGAGTCAGTTTCGAATAGTCTTCAGGGATATTATTTTGCCGCTAAAGCTTCATTTTATATTGTCTTTAGTGTAGAGCTTTCCATGACCAAGCTTCAACTCCAGAGAAGCAACCAAAAGCACATGACGTTCCCAAGACAGAGACTGAGGCACGTGCTCCATCAGAAATACCCGGGCATCTGTTCCTACCTTAAGATTTACATCTTTGTGTATTTGACGGAACAGCAGATGGAGTATATACAACATGGCAACAAAAATGGTATCAGATTTAAGCAAGCCTGCGAGCGGGAAACATGCCCAAGATTTGTTACACACCTCTAATTGGTAAGATGCTCTGTGAGATTGAAGGTGTCAGTTTCCTGTGAAAAAATTAACTGTCACATTTAAGAAGAACATGCCAGGAGGATATAACTGTAGGTATAAGAATCTCATTTCCTGCGTGTCCAGAGGCTTGGGTTTTTTGACAGGCAAGCTAGAATTTTGTGGGCTCGACTGGCTTGAACGAGGCTTTTGCATGCATCAGAGATCAGGTTTCTAATGATCAACACGAGACATTTTACGCACAATGTAACAACACTAAGTCCAATAATGATCATGATGGGTGGGATTACGTTTTGTACAGTTATTGCATCCGGATTTCATAAATGAAGCTGTTGGATGCAGCCGTCTCTACTGTGGAAAAAAGTTTCCAGATGAAAATGTCTTGGCTTCAGTCAGTTTGGCGTCAGGTTACATCATTAAGCTTCACGGAAACGGTTGATCGAGTTACAAGGCCTTGTGAAGAAATGTTGTAATTTTTGCAAAATAATCTTAACCTCCCAAAAATGTCAGTAATATAAATATAGCAACGCCTTAAAAATACAAAAAGTTGCCGCCCGAACAGGGACTCGAACCCTGGACCCTACGGTTAAAAGCCGTATGCTCTACCGACTGAGCTATCCGGGCAGTCGATATTAATAGAGCTTAAGAAAATGGGCTCCTTTGGCTTCTACCGATTCATGCGAGCTATCGACCACTTGAAATAAAAAATCTAATCTTTCAGAACTGCAGTAGAAAACTCAAACTTCGCCCGCAATTTCCGGTATCACCAATTCCCCTGCAAATTTCATCATCCATCATAAACATCGCACAATCTTTTGGGCCTAACAAGCTTAGCAAAATAGCTGACGTAGCATAAATTTTTGCAATTATTGCAAAAGCTGCAGGCTCTACAGTTTCATACATATATTCATTGATTCTGTCAATCTTTTGCAGCCATTTTCCTCCTTGTTTTCCCTCTTGTTGCAGCCCAACTCATTCCTCTACCCGCCTGCCACTTGCACCCAAAACGAGATTAATTGCACTTCACTTGCTTGTCTGTCCGCTGGCCAAACTGTTCAGCCCCTGAAATTCCGTAAGTAAACTATACATACCTTTTTCTGCACTTTGCCAGCCTCAAGCTAGTGTGCATGCCAGTTCCATTTGTTCTTCATCTAGAAAAACAAACCTTCTTCTTTCCGAACCCAATCTTCGATAATTATAACAGCATGCATTTGCTGCGCTGCAGCAATTTCCTTATCAGCGACAGCAATACTTGGCGGCGCTGCCTCTACTAATGCCGCTATTTATCATTTCAAGAACCAAGTGACGAATACTCACTGACCAGACTTGCTTACTTTTCCATGACATAATGCAAGACATTAGCTTTACCAAATGAACATTCTTCTTCTTTTTCTTTCAGCCAGTCCGGGCCCATTCATCTCCTTCATCGCCATCTTGTTATCTCCGTAAGAGTCTGTCCAGCAATATAAGAGCTTCACAAAGCCACTTTTTACTGTAAACTCTTTGGACAAAACGTAGATGCCTTTTTACTCATTAGCTCAGATCCAATTTGTACTGTCGCGGAAGGAACGTCTTGGTATCTTTCACAGTAATCGCACTTCGGATGCTCCCAATCGGTAAAAGGTCCGGTCAGTTCCGATAACGTTGAAGTGGATTCAAGATTCAACAAGCTCCAAAATCGACACCACTATTTCTCAAGTTGTTTGTCATATTCTTGTGTTAGATCTGTTGTTTTTACACCTTGTTTAGCTTCAATTTAAGTGCATTAGGAACACAACTCTCGGTTTACACACCCTAAGTGTTATTTGGGCTTCAGTGATTTGTTGCCCACATTGTGTAATTTATGGATCCATTATTGCAAAATTAAAGCATAAGTTATCCCAAGTAATTTGTCTTTTGAAATTCATCAATCTTGCAAGTTTGATTTCCAAGAGGTACTTTAGTGGCTCATGCCCAACCTGAGAAGGCTGAAAATTTACACTGCTCCAAGTTCAGTATTGCAGAAACACAGGGTTCCAAGAATCCATTTAAACTGCATCATTCTTCGGGAGGCAAATTAGCCTCATTTCCAGCTTTATAAGAGCATTTCGCAAACAACGTTTCATGGTCCACTAGAGTTTGCAATTTATGAAGCAATTGCTTTTCCGTAAAATTATCTTCTTGTTGCAAAAATGTACTTTGGCATGCATCAGCATCAGCATCCACCATAGCAAGCTTGTCATCATCATCATCTCAAGACACGCAACTTTTTCCCATGCACAAAAAGATACACGAAAAACAAATTTACAAAGTCGGGCATTTGCTATGCTATGAAACTGGCACTAGCCGGAAACACAGTGAACTGAATCCGGCTTTATAAGAATACTGCCAGCAGTACATACCAGGATGAAAATACAATGGCGGCTGTGGCGGTGGCGGCGGCAAGTTTCCGGAGGACTATGTGTTGTATAAAATTGAAATTCATCGTAAATCTGCACTCGGTACTCATTTAAGGAAATTGCCTCCTGTTCCCTGTCTAATAAAGTCCCGGCAAAAAAGAGAGGCTCTCTTGTTCTCTTTCTCCACCCGCGCCCGCCTAACCAAAGACATTTTGTTATAAACCGAAAGTTTGCATGCAACCAGTCTCCGCCAACAACCCTTTCTTTTGCATGAAAACAAACTTCATTCAGTCAAATCCTTGTTCAAAAAAGGCAGGAAACATTGGCAACCAAAAGCGTATATCCATTATAACATATATCTCTATGGTATATACTCCAATGGCGGCAACAGCAGGAAACTCCCGGATCTTTTTTACCCGGCCACTTCTTCTTCAGCTCCATCCTCTTTCCGCGCCTATTACAATTCTCCGGCATACAGGAAGAAAAATAGGAAAAATACATAACTACATTTCACACACTTGTTTGAATGGCAATTTTGAACCTTATACTTATACAATGTTACTTGGTTCAGACAGTAGACACCCGGGTCTTTCCTATTCGAACAAAAATATTACACTCCCGCCTTTTCTCGTACACAAATGCTAGTGACAGTAGTGCCAACGTAAAAACGTCACTTTTATATTTTTCTACGGAATATAATCCGAAAAGTTTCGGCTGCACAAAAACACCAGTGAGTTATGCACAATTTGCAGAATTTCAAATACTTTGATGTTAAGTAAATACACGAGGTTTTTGCTACATTTTGCCATGTTGAACATTTGTGTAAATAAAAATATGTGCAACACATGAATTTTGTGTCTTTTTAAAGTAAGCTTGAGAATCAAGTGTTACAGATTCTCCTCTAATTGCGCTTAATTTAGTGTGCACAAGGGAATATAAATCCTTGTTACGTTGAATACCATAGCAGCTGCTGCGGTACACAAATATTTTTATAAAGTTTATACTTGGCTAAGAGAAATGCAGGGTTAATTGCGTCTAATTCGAGCAGCAATTTTGCTGTAAACAAAGTTTGAAATTTCGCAAACGTGTTTTTCAAGCGGTATTTAGTATTTTTGCAAGCCAATGCTTCAATGAGTCTGCAACCTTAGTATTTCAATTTGGAGTTTTTTTTACTGTTTTTGCTCTTCCGGATTGGACCAACAAGAAACATTTAGACAGCTCAAAATCCTTAAGGATTTGGTACTTACTAGTGCTACAGTGAATTCCCTTAGTTTTGTAACTTTTCGTCGTTACAAACATACATTTAGTAAGTTGCCGAAGCTTGATCCTCCCCCGACATTCCTGTTAATGCATCGGGTAAAGATCAAAGTGAGCTAATGCCAGTAGAGGAAAAAATACACACTTTTCCTTTACTGCTCCTGTTTTTCCTTGAGACAAGGGGAGGAAATGAACCAGTTGGACGCTTTCTTGGTTGTTCCAGTGACTAAAAATAATGAAAGATTTCAAGGAGCCAAGTCCACATGCTAGTAGGGGTGAAACTGGGAAACTACACTGGAACAACAAAAACACACAACAAGTTTGTTAAACAGGAAACACATTAGCAAAAAATTTCTTTGTTTCTTCTACAGAGCTCTGTTGCAAAAAGCGAACAAGATCTCTTGTATCTCACTGGAGCTGACTTTTTCAAAAGTTGGGGTCTGTATCATCGGACCAAAAGTATTCTGAAGCCCGTAACGCATTAGACGACCCATCATTCCGAGTTTGCTTCATTATACACAGTCATTTAACTCATCTTCTTGAGGGAATTCACAAGCCAACAAAACTATAGAGATTATTCTATGCAAGATGCTAAAAAGCTTTAGAAAACGTGTCTCTTGGGTGGCTCATCGCACATCGCCTCAGAGGCAAAGAACAAAGTTATATTACATATGATGTAAACAACATGTGATGAACAATTTACAATATTAACATGTGTGTGTGTGCACAATGTACACAAAATTTTCTTCCTCCAGGAACGCTAAAGAACAAGAAGAACAAAGGCGAAGCGTGTATGAAATGTAACTTATTCTAATTTCAAGATGAAAGACCCGGGCATTCTGCCTAACACACACACACAGATCCACTCACTCTCGTATTAATAAAGTCAAGAAACGTTGCGGCTCTTGAAGAAAAATTTGCCAAAAAATTTCTATTATCTCTCAGTCAGCTACTTGATCTTATTTCCAGCTCGTTACCTTTTACGTAAGTAAAAGTAAGAACAGTGTACCGGCATGGTGTAGAAGCTGAATTTTTGGCGAATTCCTCCAGCATCCGTCGCATATCTCCATTGTTTCTTTCAGAATTTGCTGAAAGTGCGCTAGAGGAAGCTTTAGCTGACTGACATTTTTAGCCCGTAAAGAGGTGATTTGGCCGGACGAGAATTGTCCATCAATTAGAATTATTTCCCCGTCCCCATTCCAGCCATTTGCCGGCTCGTAAACTTTGTTCTATACTGCGGAACGTTGCCTTTGCAAAGCTACTGCATTTTCCTCCTCCGACCAACAGTTTCCAAGGGCATTCTTTACTAGGGCCAAGGGAGGCGGTGAATTGTGGCATTAATTGTAGCTCACAATTAAAGTAGACCCCGGACACAGAAAAGAGCAAACGAGCCAGCCAAACCTTCAAATACGAGCTTCACGTCTTCTCTTCTTTCACAACTTCTAAAAAACTAGCCAGAGAAAAGCTAGCACAGTTTCCTCGAGTTCAGCTTCGATTTACTTAAATTCGCAAAATGCCCAGGAGCGCGACACGTTATTAGCACGCGAAAATGAGGTTAAGGCGGTGCTGAAATATTGCCTAAATTAGCATACCCCTTTATGTGTGTGTACTTTGTATGTTCCTGTTCTCAAGAAGGAAGGAGCTTATTTCTTGATCTTATCGCCTTATGCAATACGTATATACATGTACCACCATCAGAGTCAAGGACTTCCAAGGTGAAAGGTTCCTTGCTTGACAAGTAAAAGTCGTATTACGAAAAGAGAAAAATTGGCACGCTACGTACAATATATAATAGCCTTAGCACCAAGAAAAGTACCAAACCAACCAAAAAGTAGCCCTGCTTTTTTATCCAAGGTGTTCTACATTTACAGCATAAAATACGACTCTGGCACGTCTCTTTTTGCTGCTGCGGGTTTGGAGGAATAAACGAGAGGCCTTTTCCGCCAAAAATCCACGCAGTTCCTCTTCTTGTGCAAACCAAAGACTGCGAGGTTTTCCGTCGCCGTCGTCACTAAAGCCCTTCTAAGCCTTTCCTTAACAACTGCTCTTTTGCTTGTTCCCTACGGAAAAAGTCCACCCACCAAAAGGAGGCTGCAAAAGCACCCAAACCCTGCCTCGAGCACGAACACCGGCTTTAGAAGACGGGCCAATTACACTTGCCATGGTATACGACCTTATACCTTTTGGGCCTTCGTTTCTTAAAACACGGAGCGACTTGAGGAGCCTGTAGGCCTCGTGACCCAATCTCATCCCGTTTCGAGAAAAACCTCCCCATCAGAGAGAACAAATCATGCAGAACAGCTAATAGCATATCTGAAGCAGCACTGTATACATACGTAGTACAGTAGAGGAAGAAAAGTTTTTTCTTGCGGCTTATTCTGGAAGCTTTTATACTTTCTGAAGGAAACTGCGGACCTCGTCGCGAACAACTAACAAAGTAAGTCGAGTGTGTTAGCACCGTTCTCGACGATATTTAGAAAAACAATCTTGCGGTGCACGCAATGCCGAAACTTGTGTTCTCCAACCGAGAGAAGAACGGAAACACCGATCTAATGAAAACCAAAAACGAGCGGGGCGAAAGCAAATTTCCCAAACTTTTTCTCGTTGACGCAACCGATTTCCGCCGAACTTCAGACTACAAAATACGGACATGCATAAATTGAAAATTTGTTAGCAACAAATTGGTATCGCTTACGCTTTTCTCGGACACAACTTTTCGGAAATGTTTTTTGTTTACCTAGATGCGAAAGCTAAAGGTATGCGAGCCATACCAAAGTTTTCGAAGCTGGAGCCAGAATATAGTTTATTTGTGTCTATGGTGCAAATTTACAAAAATATACAAGCAGCTGTAGCGATATAATCACTAGCAAATTCTTTTAACTTTGTTGTCTAGTCCAGAAGCTAACCGTTTTCAAAGTTGGATTTTTAATTCTACTGATTCATTCAAATGGTTGAAATGAACCTTCAAAATTTTGACAAATTTAGCCCGTACTTTACAAATTCAGCCGGCTTTTATACCGACATACGTCGCACCCTCTGCCTAGTTGCAAGTCATTACAATGATAAAAACCCGTGTTCACCTGCCCCATTCTCAACTCCAATTACCTGTCGTAAATCATCACGGAAAAGTGGAGAAAGCACCCAGAGATGAAAATCCTCTGCAGTAGAGGACCATCTGTTCCATGCTCTTTGTGCCTTCTTCTTCTTTTCCTTCAGACGCTCATTCGAAACGATAGCTCCAAAAACGGAAGCGAGGAAACACATAACGCTTCAAGCCATCAAAGCTTTTACGAAAAAAAGACGCCTCAACGTAAGCCTAATGGCGGCATTACTCCTCTGGATGGAGGAGCAAATAATAATAATAATGTCGTCGCAATTTGAAAAATCCCGCGTGCTCCCGAACCCCCATCAAAA
>JAQGBJ010001597.1:0-21760 GCA_034698345.1 Sphaeridia pumilis
CTCCATCTGGTCAATACGGTTCTCCAGCTCCAGCTGCCCCATCTGGTCAATATGGCGCTCCTGGCGGTCAATACTAAGAGGCTACTTAAATGCCCCATCAAGTCATCATGAGCAATTAGGATTTCTTGCCATTAGTTTTATATTATCAAGTGCATTACCCCTTCTATTTCTACTATTTTTCCCAGTTTTGTCAACTTCCCCGGAAGTTGGCAAACGTAATGCTCAATCCTTCGTTCTCTTCCTAATCTCTTAATTTCTGCAACTACTGCAACTTCAAGTCTGAGCGTATACGTGGTACCTTTGTCTTTGGGCACTTCCTTGACTTAGCCCAAAATCAGTCATTTTTACTTTCTTTCCTAATTCTTGTTATTTTACCTTTCAGTATTCAATTATTCTTTTCAAATGTCTTGCTGTGATTCTCAGTGAGTCGGAGATACAATGACTAGTATTATCTTGATTTTTTCGCAAATTCCACCGGGAAGTCCTTGTTAGTCTCATTATGATGAGGAGTCCTTTCTGCATCTTTGCATGCATTTGTGATAGAATTTTAATCAGTCATTATCGCTGTGATTGCTGAGATTTCTCTCTCACTCTTCACTACATTTACTACTACCTCGTGATTTCTTCCTTTTACTCCCACCTTCTTCCTACACTTTTTCATATGGTGTCAAAAACTTATTGTGTCGTTATGTACAACCATCGTGTATTGATGGTCTTACACCTGTGAGCCTTTCCAACTCACAAAAATGTAACACAAATGTCATTCTTGTCATCTCTATCTGAAGAATACTTCAAAGAGAATTAAGTTCTATTTTTGTACCAACTTTTGTATTCCAATTCCAAATGACGCCTTATCAAAAATATTAAATTTTGATACAAATTTTACTTATATTCAAACGCCACTTTCACTTGCTTCGAAAGCCTGAAGAGCAAAACTATTGCATCAGAATGAAAAATTGTTTTGTCAGTTGTCTTGTTTGATGAATAATTACGCCAAAAAATTCGCATCAAGAAAAAATGAATTGTGTAACAGAAGTGGTGGCTGCTCGTCTACCAGTTTGAATAGTTAAATTAATGAACTCTGATTTCAAGTTTTGCTATCAACAACAACATGCGTCGCACCTTTCACAATGCTTTTGTTCTTGCAAAGGGATGCATACAGAGCCATAACTTGTCGTGTCGTGAGTCAACTCTTTTATCTTCAGTAAGCGCATTTGAACATGAATCAAAACGCCGTTGTGCAGTATGCGTTTCCCAAATTTTTTGCTTCGGTCGTACTAAATTTGTTTTTCTTGCAGATGCAACATAATGCATCTGCAATTATGCTTTGATGTTGCACTTCTTTCATACTGCCATAATTTTTATTTCACTGCCATATTCATGCTTATGCTTCTTGCTAACCCATTAAACATGAAAATCCGAGTGATGCAACGTGTCATTTATTCGTTTCGTTCTCAACAGCTTAGTTTCATCAACAAATAGCGAAGAATGCAGTGCTGAAGCGATGATGCGGCAAATGAATCAATAAAGAATTAATTGGTCATCATGGTGGAAAATACGTCTCCTGGAAAGGCCGATATTTTTTGAGTCGTTTTGAAGTTTTGATGGTCAATAATAAATTATGAGGGACTCGCTCAAGTTTGTATATTTCGTTTGTAATTAATGGTATTTAGTGAGTATCCAAACATTCACAGACTTGAACTGCGGCGACTATCAAAATATCGGAACATTTGACTCAGTGGAATGCGGATATTCCCTAATTTCGTTTTTTCGGCTTCCAGTTCATTCCAACTGGGATTCTGTTCAACCAGTCAATCTAATGGCTGGACTTCCTTCCAACATCAATAATCAAAAGAACAATGCCGATCTAAAGAAGCCATCGGTACTTGTCAACAATGTGTTCCGTTGGTGCCGACGATTCATAATTGTGTTGGCCATGCTGCCCATGAAATTCCATATTTTAGTGAGAATCGCTGTAAAACGTTAGAGTGGAAAAGAATTAAATGAAGCGAAATAGATGAAGTGGGGTCACGAGAAAAGGAGGCCTTTAGAATGCAGATAGTTTTGAATTAATCTGGTTGGCAAATCTCAGTTTCACAATCAAATCAAAATTTTATTCACAACTCCCAACCATCATTTCTTGGAAGAAAAATTCTTTAAAAGGATTGTCTCATTTGGCCGCATTTATTTCATTGAATCAGTTTTGCTCGTCCAGCCAACGGATTAAGCAGAGAAAAATAGAGCTCTCAACTTCAATTAAGTTGCCCAAAATAAAGTAAAATTGTTAGAAACATCTTGCACGATTGAATTCAAACCTACTATATGAGTAAGATTCAATTTTTCTAACACGTTCATTGCTGAAACAGTCGATATTTGAATGTAGTAGGAAAAGTAAGAGAAATACGACTGGCTTGGCAAATGGTAACGTTTGTTTATGAACCAATGTGACTCCCTCTATTACCAATGCTGCAAACTTCACAGAAATATTGACCATTTGACCGTTCTACGTCGGCCATTGAAAGGCAGCATAAAAGGGTTGGAAGTCTCACATCCCTCTTGCAAAGAAGCTTGAACCAAAATTTTATGAAGAGTGAGGAGACTACCAGATGGAGCTTATTGCCACGCCATTGAATTTACTTAGCGTAAATTTCTTTGCAGCTAGCCTGAATTTGATCTTCATCAGTAGTTACTCGTCTATCAATCGTGATACCAACTTTTAAAGTATAAATTAAGGTAAAAATCGGATTTAATGTCGGCAAAATATAACTCCGCCGATTCTAGCAACGTCCTAATAGCTACACCTCAACAAACTGTTTTAATTTTGGCAACTTGCTAGTAATCGCAAATCAATAAAGGACATGAATGTGGTATTGGTATTTGATGAAGAAATTTCGTGCTATGATTGACAAGGAACCAACAAACTAAAATATGAGGAGTAAGAATAGCATAGGTATGAAACGAAATGACTTTTTGTCTGTTCTTCATGTCTGACACATCCTCAATTACAGTCTGTGTCAAATGCAAGAGATCAGGTTTCCGATTGTCACCTTAAGGGTAATTACGTTATCTTCATTTGCCCTAAAAATCCAACGTTTTCTCTTTTATTTGCTACAATACACGTCTGGTTACATGAGGCTATGTATCTACTTTTTAATAAGTAGATAACAATGGCGGCGGAAGAAACCGTGAAGATGCATGGCTGGCATTTCGTATGTAAACATGCTAATTGTTCCTACAGTGACGCAAACCCTTACATACTTTCCTCGAAACGTCCTTGATGTAATACCTTTCTCAGTCGCTTATCATAAGAATCAAATCCAATAAATTTATCATGTATTCAGGTTTTAGGTTCTTGGCAGACTTTTGCAATCGTTGTCCTTTCATCGTAACGTATGCGTCTATGCTCATGCACACGGCATGGATGTTTATCTTGAAATTCCACAAAAACAGAATATTTGCAGATCAGTGTCAACCGGTCAATCTTGTCCTAGTATGCGCGTACCCTTTACAATTTTGTCAATGTTGATTACAAAAACTTGACATTTATAGCTTAAAGTACCCTCTCATTCCCAATGTTAGCACGTCGAATGGCCAGCAAAATTACTTGGTATGCATTCACTATTCAATGTTCTAAAGAAGCTAACACATTAACTTCCCTTTCGATCAAGCTTGAAGAAAATTAAGACAGTGCTTGGTGCTGCAAAATTCGGGGATAATGGTAACTAACAAAAATAATAATTTCAAGACTTTCGTATAGTTTATAGGCTATCAAGAGAGGAAATTGCCTCCACTCCACTGTCATAACTTCGTAGGACTTCACCATCACAACGTTGTACTTCCAATTAACGTATGTGTGTTACTTGCCCCTGACCATCCTCAAAAATCACTTCGAAAAAGTGCCCTCGTAAATTTTGGCAGCTGCTTGAAATGTTCAGCTCAGTCAGTTTCCAATACAAGAGAGTCGAATTCGTAAATGTTCCAATCAGTTTGAGGCAAACTTGTTCTTTATTGTCATGATTATTTTATTGCTTGGCAAGTGTCCTCTTTTTTCATGACTCTTGAGATTCCCAGTCCATAGGGTTTCCAAAGGGCCCGCTTTTGGCCGGGAATGGAAATTCGCTAAATTAAATAACAAAGCCACTTGAAGACCTGTTGATGACCAAATAAAAAGTTTTGTTCCTATTAAAAAATAATTATGCTTGTGTCTCACCTCAGCCTGTTTTGATTCAACAAAATACGCATGGAAACCCTTTAGAAGAACAAGAAGTATATAAAAATACATGTATATATGATTGAAGTTGCACAAAAGTACAAAAACGACATCAACATTATCTGGAAATGTTTTTCCTGCGTCACTGCTTTCAGTATACAATGAAACTTACACCTGGGTGTAACTATTGACAAGTTATGCTTTAGTATGTTATCAAAACAATGAATACTTGCAAAGCAACGCTTATCTTCGTCCCACAGAATCAGAAGTTATTTTAGACATTCGTCCAGTACAAGTATGGCTTTCTTTACTGTTCAAGTACATTTCAACGTTCGATTCGGAAATTTCAATTCCCGTGACTTCATTCTTTCATTCCTCTATCAACACCTCATAATTCAAAGAAAAGTGGGCGTCACACGCAAAAATAACAAGCAACAACATATTCATGATTAAAGATTTTCATTTATTTCAGAAAAGAAATTCTTTGCCCTGGCTCCTCAACGACTCCTTAAGTAACAAGTCATTTATACGCTAGAAGTGGATACTGATCTTCTAGCCTAGCAGTGATAACTTGCTCAATTAAAGCGAAACTTCAAGTTTAACTCATTAGCATAATTGTTCAGATTCCGTCTGAGTATAATTTGCACTTCCCGTTGCATCTTTGCACCCATCTGCCCAGGTAACGCAATGAAGCAGCAAACAATTTTGTGATGAAACAAATGCAATTGTTGATTGAAGATCATGAGAATTGGCAACAATCGGCATTCGTAACATTATTGTTGGGCCCTACGCGGACAGCTCACGTGAAATTGCATTGTGTTTCTGGGTCACACTGACACTTCATATAGCCACAATGGTTTGAATTAACATGTTTAATATTATATACTTCTACTTCAAAACAAGCACTTTGAAAAGCGAAATTAACAAATGCAACTCTACAGTACGCTGAAAATGCAGTGGAACTGAAAATGCCCTTTTGAACTTAACTAGGCAGACGTTCAATTATTAGCATTTCATTTTGAAGATAAAGATGCCTAGGACTTGAATCAAGTAAAACATATATTCTTATTCTTATTTGTTATTGGACCAGTCAGATACCATGGGATTTGCTGACAACTTTGAATAGTCGCTGTCTTAACCACAAAATTTTCTGATTTTTTTTTTGCCAAAAACGATTCAATTTGACCTGATCAATTTGATTTTATCTCAGAGATCTGATATTGTGCCCACCCAAATTGGTAAACTTGTTTACACTAACCTTTGTAACGACAATTTGACAATTTTTCGTCATTTCAGATTCGAATGTAAAAGGGTTTAACAGCTTTAGACTTTTAAGGGCATTGTGAACAATTGCTAACGTCAACAAGAGAAGAAGATCCTCATCCGGCCAATATTTTGGCAGTATTTGGAGCTTTCACCGTGAACATATCTCATATTGTGTACATATTCACGTGTCAAAATGCGACATCCTTTTACGCGGTTTCAATGCAACTTATGCTCAATTTGGCAATATTTTTGTGTAAACATGCAATTCTGCATAGATAGTTTTCCCCACTTCCTTCCCTGAGTGACGACACAGCAAGTTTCAAATGGGCAGCTTTCAATTTATTAGCCGTATTATTGCGAACACGAGATATTGTTATGTTTTTGCTGTCTAGCCTGAAGCTGTAAAACTGCCATGTAATCACAAAATGTCAAGATTTGGGCTTTGTTCAGACGGAAAATGGTTCATCAGCCAAAATTGTTGAAGTATGAACTATCGGAAATTTAAAATTTGATCATGGGTGATACTTTGCCTCATCCTTTTCATTTCGTGGCTATAAATTGTCTTTCACAATCAAGCATCAACCATTTCTTTACAAGCCAACGTAACGCCAATCTGAACATAAAAACAAATAAACTCCAAATTCAATTCAAAATCCGCGAAAAAGTAAAGCAATTAAGTTCCTTGTCTACCGCCAACACAAATATTTGACAGATCGACAACTTGTTTACTTTGCCTCGCCGACCACCCTGCAACTTACAATTTATTTATTTATCAAAACCCATAAAATATATCAAAACCAAACTTGCATTGCATTACACACTCAGTCAGTCATTCCAAAATTTTATGTTAGTGCACATTGTTGCATCGAAATTAACTTGAACATGAGAATTCGCGTACGCGCTCTTAAGAGTACAAATCTTCAACACTATAAACAGTATTGACAAAATAAAATTCATAGCCCCGTAAACTGCAAAAACTATTTTTACTTGGTATGATATTGAAGGAAGGATACTGAGGCGTCTCACTCATCCGCTTTGGTCCCTTTCATCATTTAATGCTAGATGTATTCAAAGTTCCAAGCACTTTAATTGCTCAAACAAAGTACCTTGAGATATATTTATTTTTTAAAGAATGATGAAAAATCTAAGAATTGTTACGAATGCACACGACAATCGAGATTAGCTCTTTTGATCTTTGAACTTGAGAAATTCATACCATGTTGTTGCGCCACGTAAAAAGCAAAAGCTGATTGATTGATACGCAAATGGTGACTGGGGGTAATAGTAATCCGGTTCTTTGTCTGATCTACGGCAACAGAAAGGCTAGTCATTAGTTCATCATCCAACTTCCAACATGAGGCAGTTGTTTGAACCAAGGGTAACGCAGAAGGCGAAATATGACCACATAACAATAATGGTCATATCAAACATAGTAAGACAATAATAGCCTACTTGATTCGCAGGGTACTCGCCACTTTGCCAACGAGTGATAGCCCATGGACTCGAGAGTGCGAATTTCCCTAAACTGCTCGACCCCTTTGTGATTAAGCAGCAACGTTATGAATCGCTAACTTTATCGTCGCAATGGATAAGGCTCCTGGTCAGCAACAGCGTCGCAGGACCATAAAGTGACAACATTATATGCGTTGGTCGTCCAAGCCTCCTGCCTTCTGCCCAATTACACCCGTTTGGTTCGTTTGCAATAATTTTCTACGTTGAATGCTATGAGAGATCTTTTGGCACGCGGTCATCCTTGCCGGGGTTTATAAGGAGAATCATCTCCACTGTCTCATCACACTTCGCCTTCAGCTTTAGATAGTTCTACATCTCTTCTTCTCTTTTCTGTTTACTTTCCTTTTCATTTTTTCTTATTTCATCTTCAGCATGAAAGCTTTTTTGGTGAGTAGCAAATTTCAATATTTTTTGGATTTTTTTTTTGAAAGATTGAACATTATTTTTCTACATTTTATTTTGTGATGGTTGACTGATTTCGGATTTTTTACTCTATCAGGTAATTGCATCCCTCGGGGTGCTAGTTGCCGCGGAGCCCCCTACAGGCTATCGGGCATCGGACTTCCCAGGAGCTTCCCTGACCGCCGGATTACCGTTGGCTGAATTCTCTTCGTCTTCAGTGAGACAGGTTCCAAGGTCCAGATACAATGCTCCATCTCAAAACTACGGAGCTCCCAGCAGAGGATACATTTCCCAACAACCAAGCTACAGCGCTCCAGCGACTCAGGCTCCAGCTCCATTGTACCGCGCTCCAGCTCAAAACTACGGAGCCCCATCCAAGGCCCCATCTCAAGGATACTCCCAACAAGCTGCTCCAGCTCAAAACTACGGTGCTCCATCCAGGGCTCCATCCCAGGGATATTCGCAGCCCGCTGCCCCAGCCCAAAACTATGGCGCTCCATCCCAAGGATACTCTCAACCAGCTGCCCCAGCCCAAAACTACGGCGCTCCATCTCAAGGATACTCTCAACCCGCTGCTCCTTCCCAACAATATGGTGCCGTCGCTGCCCCTGCTCCAGTAGCCCCAGCTTCCAACTATGGTGCCCCAGCTCAGCAACAAAAACCCCAATCCCAATATGGCGCTCCAAACTGCGGAGGATACAGCAGCGGTGGTGCTAGCGGCGGATACGACAGTGCCTGCAATCCCCCACAAGAACAAAAGGTTCACAAGCACATTTACGTCCATGTCGCTCCAGAAGAACCCAAGGAAGCCAAGGCCCCCAAGGCACCAAAGGCTCCATTGGTCCCAGAAAAGCACTACAAGATCTTGTTCATCCGTGCCCCAACTCCACCACCTTATGAACAACCCGAAATCGAAGATTTGCCTCCAGCGCCAGAACAGAAGACTTTGGTCTACGTCTTGCTCAAGAAGCCCGACGCCACCCCAGCCATCCAACTCAGCACCCCAGCTCCAACCAAGCCATCCAAGCCCGAAGTTTACTTCATCCGTTACAAGTCTCCTGAAAACAACGATTCCAAGTACGGCCCACCCAGCGCCCAGCCAGGAGCCCCATACGGAGCCCCAGCTCCAGATAACAGCTACGGTGTCCCAGCTTCCGGTTAAGCGACCTTTGGTCTCCATTAGCCTTTGCCTGCTCCCATATCTTTCCTCTGTCTCTCATCTGCAAAGTCTACTCTGTACCTTTCTCTACTGTGCTCTCTTCGTTCTCAGTTTCTGTGATTTCTCCCTTTCTTACTGCTATCAAGTTTTCCGTAAAGTTTTTTTCTGCTCTCCTCCTCAAAACTTTCTCTACCTTTGTCTTCAAGGCTTCTCCTCTTTTCGGTTTCTCACTGCTACTTTTCAAGCCACAGTGTTTGTTAAATCAAACAGGTGTGTTTCTCTCTTCACGTGATACTTCGCAACGTCTGAGCTCTCAAGTGCCATCGTTACAGCAAATGACGTGTAAAAATCTAGTCTCTATTTTTACTGGTTAGTTCTTCTCTAACTTTGACTTTCTCTATCTTCTGTTTCACTTGTACACACAAGGCTATAAAGCGCTTTATGTATGTGATTTAATGTACCGGGATACCGGCGCGACATTAGAGCCCGAAAACTTTTTACTCAAAGTGTCTTTGTTGTGTTACCCTTCAAGTATTCTCTCATTGTGATCTTTTCTGTTTTTTCATGGTTAAACACAAGAAAATTGTTTTCGTTTAACTTTTTCTACTCTTTAGAATTTCCTGTATGGGCAACTGCTTTGTTTTCAAGTGTTGTCCTCCCTCTTTTTCACAACATCTGTTTCTGTTCTTCTCATTTTTCACAAGAGCTTTCTCCTCTTCTAACTATACTGTTGTAACAGCATAAGATGTCTTTTTACTACATTTTGATACAATAAAGTTTGTAAACAATATGAACAAATACCTGCGATTTTTCTTTATCTCAACTTCTTCATATGTTTCATTCATGGGATTACTGCGAACCCAAAATTATCCGTAGGCTTTTGGTGTATCCTGTTCTTCGCAAAAGGTCTGGCTAATATCTGGTCAGCAACATGAAATTTGAACCGTTTCAGTAAATATTTCGACGTAAGTAACACGACAGCACTGATGAATACATGATTTGTAGGACCAGACCAGTAAACAAAAGCACAAACGACAACATCGTCCTCCGTTTGTTGGTCAGCATCATCATAATTACTTCAAACAAAAAATCAAATTGATATGGTTTCCAAAAATTGGAGAATTTGTTTATTTAAGAAGATACAGATTTTCAATTAATTTCTCAAATTGCGTAACCTCAAAGCAAAGTTTCGCTGTTCTACACCTCATAATATACTTATATATCCTTTTTTGTATTGACGACAAGCCGTTTTGTCTTATTTGATTTGACAACAAGTTCTGTCAATGATTCTTAGCATCATCAAGAGAGGTTTCTAATTGATGACGACTGAGCTGTTCCTCATTTGTCTTCTTTTTTAAGCGCACAAAGTTAGCTTTGTTCTGAGAAACGTTTAGTGCACAATTTGGTCATTCAACAACAGCGATATGAAGCTTTAGGCGTTTGAAATTGTGTATACTTTAAGGTGAGTCATTTGTAGACAGCTATCGGAATGGCAAAAATTTCACAATGGTTATCACGACATTCAGTGTCAAAAATCTTGAACATTTTGACTGTTACTGTTTGCCTAGCTTTCAGAATACGACGATAGGTTCATGTTATTACATCAAAGATGATAAATACCCCAGCATTTTAGGTCAAAATATTGTCTAGTGGAGAATGATAAATAAACCTGTATTTTTCTGCCATTTCACTAGCTGCCTTTTATCCTTGTCCTTCTGTCGCCGCCGTGGAAATTTGTCTCTTTGTGCGTACTCGCATTTACATAACTTGAACAAGAAACGAGTTGACAACAATACATGGTGGCACGCGCCGCTATTGACTGTTACAAGATCATCCGCTGCGAAAATTAGCGCCATGTTGCTAAAGTGGTAAGAAGTTTCGCCATGATCCAGAAGCACCCCTTCAGCCTAACGTACTTATATTATAATACGCTCAAAGAGTGAAATTTTTGTTTGTTTGATCGACTTGATTTATAAGACGGTGTCAAGCGTTTCTGTGTTATCGCCGCTGCAGTTTTCGAATGACCTCTAAAGACCATAAATCTTGCCGGATAAGATGCACCAGCTCACCTAAATTTTAGCAACTGACATTTTTCAAATTGCGTCTTTTTTAAAATACACATTTCGCTGGTCTCTCACCGAGCGATTGATGGGATGGCGGCTAAAATTCAGTCATCTTACTTTAGTTTTTCAAAGCATATAGTGATATTCAACAATCTCTACATTTATCAAAGTGATGCATCCATTAAAGCAATTCATCTTGCCTTCACCTTTTGCAAAAATGTGTCAATTGCCGTAACTGGTTGTTCGTCGACGACCGCTTTAAATGGGATATTTTATTGCTATTTACAACAACTTTGGTCAAACAGGATCATCGTAGCTCGTGTACAGATGCGGTACCCGAAAATGCAAAAATCTGCAATTGCACCTTCTTTTGCAACGCAGCCAGGTAAGAACGTTAACAGCTTTACGTCTATTCGCAACAATGCAGTTCTTAACGACAAATACAACTCAAGAGCATGTCGTTTTATTGCAGATATAAAAGTCTACGGTAACGATGCTCCTTGTTCGACCTTCTTCAATATGTTGGTTTCCCAAACTGCATTAAATTATTAACTCATCAAACGACGCATTGTTGCTATAACCACAACTGTTGACAGCAAGGGCATGTTTGCCGTAATTGTTTTCTCCGCCTTTTCAAAAAGATCCCAGAAGCTCAAGTATTTTTTATGGGCATCCGAACCATATAAGAAGGCTGCAGGCTCCTTTAATGACAAATTAGTCGCCAATTTTCTGTAGTCAGTTTTGTCACACCTAGTTGAAACTTGTGGCAAATTCGTTGTACACATTGTTTCCCCAAGAATTCCAAGTGATTAGTTCAACATTGACCTGTTAATTGATGCCCACGTTATTGTTCTTTTGCGGCATCCAGGAGCATTTTCCCACACAAAATATCGCAAATTGCTTATCTGTAGCACATACCGCTTTGTGGGCTAAGGTCAAGCCATTGTATTGTGCCATGTTGTAATTAATTTTGTTAGCGTGGAAATTCCTCCATTTGTGAAGAAAGCCAAAAATGTTTGATATACGGCTATCAATAAGCCGTTAGTCAAAAGGTGGTTTGCAATGCAGATTTCATCCTTCTGTTCACGCAGCATGACAAGCGTCATAAAATCATTGCAAATAAGATTAGTGGAGGCATAGTGACATCAGTCATTGCCGCCACCGTTGAGATTATCAAGAAAACCAGTAGAAAAGTGGAAATAAGTCATCAAGATCGTCCTCCTACCTGTAGTGTGAATTTTGTCAATTTTCGCCACATTAACATTATACAAACTGAAATATTCGTTATTAGAGAATGTCGCTTGTTCGCGACGACACGATTTTGTTGGAAAGTTTTACCTGTGATTTGATTAGAAACTCGCTTGTATATCTGTCATGATTCAGTAAACGTATGAATGACAATGAAGAAATACAGACAACGCGTCATTTAGCAGACACAATGATATGAACAAAATTTTATTGCTTTTGACACACGAGTTTTTCATCTGCCAAAATTCTCACTGTCCTCTTTGGCGACATTTTCGCGAAAAATGTCCGGCCGAATTCGTCAATGTGCTTAACAGCATCAATAATGAGGTAACAATTGCTCAACTTGCTCACAGACGTCTATGTTCCCTCCTGCAAGTTTCATCTTCGATGTCATCATCTCGGATCCTCGGAAGTATCATCAATAATCTGACTTACATTACGTTACATTGTTGGCGCCAATAGTGTCCCTTTCGACACTTTGGTCAGCGCACATGTGGCACAAGTCCAAAATCCTCCTATATGGCTAATTGGACAATCTAATAGGAATTATAGTCCAGATCAGGAAACCCATGTCGTCTTGCCTCTTGTAGAATCCATATTAAGGTCCTCTGTTGTCATTTCAACATGCTTGTTAAGGACCCCAACGGTTATTTTTATGTGTTTACCCTTACAGTCCAACATTCCGCATTTAACAACGTATAACTTGACTCGACAGCCTTGATCAAGGTGACTGTGGTAGGTAGATGGTGATCTGGCTGAATGACGTCATGAAACGCTAAATTTTGATCAGATTGCAAATGCAGATAATTTACACCACAACGTTTGCCGATTTATGACAGAGTCTTCAACAAGTTTGCTGTATGGAATGACGGCCCTTTGTATTGTATCGCTTCAAGAATTACATCAGAAAAAATTAAAGGTCATCAAAGTCTACTTGTCAGCCATCGAAATGAAGCTTTTCGCGACATATTGCTAAACATTCTTACATATTCATTATCGGAACAAATTATTCATTCAAAAGATACAAAATAACCAAAACTTTTAGAAACAGCAAGCTGGCCCATGATTTCTAATATCAGGATTATTCTTTTACAGCGTCTAGTCTTCTAACGCCTTGACGATTCAAGAGAAATCTTAGAACTTAAATTAATGAACATTTTTGATGGTTGTAATTCGACAACAAGAGATGGTGAGCAATCTGCTTGCTTTTCTGCACTAAAATGGGAATAATTTATTCAGCGTAATCGCAGTAGTTGTGATAACGCTTAATGCATTCTGAGGTCCCACGGGTAATTTACAGCCACTGTCGTCTAGTTGTAAGAGCAATGAAATTAAGAAGGCACAGAATGTAAACGCTTGCTGTCTGTTGCATGAGACGGTGATTAAGTGACATCTTAATCACCTGAAGAACCAGCCAAATTTTTTGATAAGTTATAGCCACGAGGTGAGCAGTTCGTAGACAGTGTTGCAGACGCCATACGACGAAGAATGAGCTTCTTGGACTAACTGGTGTTGTTGGTCCGCTAATGCTTGTTCCACCAGCCTTCTATCAAATGTTGTCGAAATGTTCAAGTTGAGTCCATGCCGCATGTCTTGGCCGTGCAACGGGTAAAAGAGTTGCTCAAAAGTAATTCCTTGACTAATGTGGTTGTTGCACCACTGGATTACATTTTCCCAATCCACTTCACTCCAGTCGCAATGGACAAGAGACAATCGCATCAACTTGGGCATCTGGACCAACTTGAGGAAAACGTCCAGACTGACATTTTCATCTGATACATCTATAATTTGATTCACTCCCAAATGTGAAAACTCAGCGTCTTCACAATTCAATAGTCGTTGCGAAAGCTCCAATAATTCAAGCTATTAAACGATAAAAAGATCAAATCTCAAGCTCATTCAACATTGCAAAACCACTAAAAATGTACTTCTTACCCTTTTAATCGGCCCAGACAGATTAATGTGAGTTAGTGAGAATGGGGCGCAATGAAGATTAATTTTCGGGCTCATATACAGCTGCACACATAGCTTTCGAAGTTTTCTGCATTGGAGAAATGCAGTAAAATCCCAGTCTTGGTTAAAACTTTGACCTCCGATCCAAAACGTCTCGAGTGTTTCGCTGTTGTCCCGCACACAATCTGGCTTACAACAAGTCAAGTTGTTAATGGCAAACTTGTGAGTCTGATATCAAAGTTATACACGTACTTTTGATAGCTTCCCACATTCCAACGCGACAATCTCCAATGTGAAACTTGACCAACCGCTTCTGATGTACAAGAACCGGGACCCATTCAGATTTGAACTGGGATTGCACAAGTAATTCTTCTATCTGAATCGGATGCACGCCACGACCAGAAATTGAGCCAAAGGGATAAAACTTGAGCGAGATGTTAGCTACCGGTCGCCCATACTTGAATGTCTCAATCGAGTGGATATTGTTCTTCAGAATCAGGATGAAGCATGGAACTGTTCCAATATTCGTCTGTTCATCAGTTTGATACAAAAGCTGCAGCGGAAGCGCCGGCGGGGTCTGCATAATAATACTAATCTTCTTCAGGTTGCCAAAAGCCACTCGATTGTTGAACATGTCCAGCAGAGCAGACACAGAGTCCGACAAGTTCCATTCGTTCAGCTCTAGATTCTGTAAGTTCTTGAGCACTAGTGGTGGTTTGAAGTTATTTTCGGAAAAGTATTTCCCGGATTCTCCTAGCGCCGTTAGCTGTTGTGGCAAATCAAGCACAATATGACTGAAGGTCAACGTGGTCAGCGAATTTGCACATTGCTGCAGCAGAGGAATCAAATTGTACGCCACGACAATACTATTTAGACGCAGAGTCGACAATTTTGGCGAGAATGTCAAATTCAGGGATCTAATTGGTATTGTCAAGCTATTCAGTTCTAGTTCTTTCACAAACAAACAAGATGATTGAAGAACATCAGTAGACCCATTGTTAGCGATTATTTTTAAGCCGAACTCGTGGTCGATAATGTGCTTCCATGTTGGACACACTAAGCGTAACTGTTGTTGTTCTTGATGAGAAAGCAACGAGAATATCCGCGATTGAAGCTATCAAACGAAATTTCAAAATTACATTTCGCATTAGCTGAACATCCTTAGATACTACGTTATGCATTATCATAACGACTTACTGTCACTTGTAAGTCCTCAAACTGAGCATTCATAATTTCGTGAGCATTCACAACTACTCTTTTGAGACTTTAAGCTAATCCTAACAGCGTTATTTGGGACTATTATCCAGAGTTCCGGTTCAGTCACTATTGCTAATTTTTAAAACTAAAGTTTGTCCTTCACCGCTACAGGGTTGCTAGGAGCGCACATAAATTGCCTCTCACCAAATTAATTCAAGAAAAACGCATATTTTAGGATAACCTGCCAAAATATAATTTTATTGTGGCTTTGTCGCCGTCTTACAATTTCAGCGCTTTAAAGTCCTTTATAATCTTTAGAATACACAATAGTAACTAAGACAATTCAACTAGATCAATTTACGTGTATAAGTTACATGGCATCAGTTGCATATTAACATTTACCGGTTATTGTTGCATTTTCATGTAAATTACAATACTTTTGGGGCCTCTTCAACTCTATCTTACATAACCTGACTTTTGTTGCTACAGGTGTCTAAACATCAACAAAATACATACAAAACAAACAAGCATCGAGCTGTGACAAAAGTTACAAAAATAAGATTATTTGTATAAACATGGTTATTGGATGGAATCAAGCTTCATGACCTTCTGATGGAGGCTTGAAGGCAGAACAGTTTCAGCAATTTTGGAATCACAAAGACTATGGGTGAAAACGTTACATACATAATTAACATCACAAGATAACAAATGGATTTGATCTTTAGGAAGAGATGAACAGAAACAAAGTCAGTCATTAGCGGATTCAAGTGGTAAAAACGTAACACACATACGCGCCCGTGAGCACTTGGAATAACTATTTGTATTCAATACAGGAATCAAGACGAAAATTATTAGTCTTGCATAATCAGTTTGAATCAAGTTAATAAGCGAGCTTAAGCTAATTTTAACCGACGTTCTTCTTGGATGAATTGATCAAGTATTTACAGCAGTGCGTCAGTAACTGCTTCCCACTAGAGTTGCCCATTTCATTGCTGTCTATTTCTCGGGTATAAATATCCAACCCATACTGACCTTCTTCAGGGAATGTAATTACGAAAATAACTTCATCGTTTCGAACAGACTGTGACGTGTATCTGAAAGTATACATTTTTGGTCAGAGTCCGTCAAAATTCACTGAAATATAACAAACAAGTACACAGTAAGAATCTTACTTGGATAATTTCTTTTCGTCTGCACCGTTCTTGTGCAGCGTTGCCATGAAGTCTGTCAAGGGTCTTGACATGCGGAATTCCACAGTGACTTCCCTCCCAGCAAAAATAAGCGGGTCAGGATGTGTTATTGGCACAAGACCAAATAATCTTGTCGCTTTAGCCGGACCCCATTCTCCCGACGCACAGTCTGGTAATGGCACCATTACCGTTGACAAGTTTGCACATTCAATCTTAACCTGAAATGAAACCAAAATAACTTATTTTGGGCTCTCTTAAAAAACAAAACAGCTCTTTTCTTCAGAATTATTTACGAACCTTGCAAACCGATTTGAACTTCATCGGCTCCCCGGTTAAATATTCCCGTGGAGTAACAGCATTTGCAAAAACGTCCAGAAGGAAAGCGCCCGACGAAGGAGCATGAACACGGAATGAAACAACAGGTGGCGTCACAGATTGCATTACAAAACGTTTTAAACTAACGCTATCATAAACATCTTCTTCAGTTTCGTACAGCTTCAGGTTATAGTGGAATATTAGGCAGGATCCCATTTGAGGTGGCATTCCGATTCGCACTGTAGCGGCACCTGCAATTAACCGTAAAGGGTTTAAAAATACCCTTAGCAGTATATAAATGTATAATGTCAGAAAAAATATTGTTACCTGAAGAATCTGTCGTCATGACTGCTTTACAATGTGAAATAATTTCACCTTGGCTATTAAGGACACCTTCACTGCTCTGACCAGGAGGAAAGTATAGCCCATACCGGAAGAACAAACTTCTAACAAACGGCAGCTCCTCAAATTCTTTTAGAGTCAGCGGCCGCTTCAGTAGCTGCCACTCGGGTTGTTGTGGAAAGAATTCAAAAATGAATTCTTTAGGGTCCGTTAAGAAATAGTGGTCGTCGTACTCGTATCGCAATGAATCGGATTTGGAAGCCCGTTCTTTGGCATTCACTAGATGTCGAGCACCCCAGTTGCATTGAACAAACCTACGGTAGCCATCATTAGAATGCAATTATCTCACGACAAGTACAAGTTTCTTAACGAATTCTGGCTTACCTCCAAGCTCCAGCGACGTAGACCGCGTTCCAAGAGTTTCTGAACCTGTTGTCAGTGAACCGAACTCCTGGCTGGTATCCGGCAGACTTGCTTAAGCCTTTGATGACAACGCAATGCAAGCCAGCGTAGGAACACAAGCGTTTGAATAAAACATGGTAGCTCTCTGTTCCCTGTTTGATGCCTCGTAAAAGTCCCATGGGTGTATCGCCTCTGACATCTTCCGAAAAATCCATGGCGTTCAAATTCTTTACTGTAATCCACCGGAAAATTGTTCTTGCTTTTTCCACATCCGATCCACATCTCGACACAAGTTGCCGAACCAAGTCTGTGAACGTCTTTTGGTCTTCTTGAGCCACCTTCATTTCACAATTCATTAACGATATTAATCATAGTCAGGCGATTAATTCTCTTCATTCACATGCATTCAGCTCACCGAAATAGCAATTTGGTCAATATCTGCAAACTCCACCGGGTCTCCGTAAATGTCACTCTTTTCAATGGTTGGTGGCATTGGCGGAGGAGCTGTTTGAGGATACGGGAACATTTCAATTTCTCCGGTTCCAACATCATCTCCGGTTCTTTGGATAAACTCCCGTTTCCTTTCGTTAATCAAGTGCAACATTTCCTTGCTTTGCTTTTCTACCAGGGCAGCCGTTGCAGCTCTGAAAAAATAAAAGATATCACCACGTGAAAGATTCATCTACACAAAAATTATCTGCTCAAATCATTTTTCACAAATTCTTCGTCCAAGTTTAGCGCATACCTTTCATGTTCCAAAAGTTTTCTTGTCGTTTGTTCCTTCCGCCTGTCTCTTCGAAGAGTCATGTGTCTTTCTAAATCATCTCGTTCTTTATTTTTCAATTTATGGATCGTTTGCGGATCTTCCTTAGCGCGGAGTGACTCAAATTTCGACGCCAATTTCTCCAGTTCTCGTTCCCATTCTTCCCGGAATTCTGCATGAATTCGGGCTTCTTCTTCGGCTCTGGCTTGTGCGAATCGATTGTACAATGCGTCTTCTTCTCGCCTATGTAGCATTTCTAGTTCAGTTTGTTCTTCCTTAGCCTGAAAGAAACCAAAAGTTGTATAAATTTTCCAACCTTAAAACTACATGCACGTATATGTATTTTCGGAACTTACCAAGTAATAGTGCAACGGTTTTTCTTTTTTGTACGCTTTTTGTAGCTCCGTAGCCCTGAGAGCATGTGCAATATGCAACGCGGATGCATCAAATCTTCCAAAATTGTGCTGTCGATCATTTTTGTTGCCACTTTGGTTGTAGTTTGCGTCCAACGCAGGTGATTTGCTTCCATTTTCTCGTTTTCCTTTGGGTCCTCCTATACTTAATGACTCTAAATCAAAGGTTCCTTTGTTGCCGCGAATCTGAAAGAATCGTCATCAACATGTTAATTACAGCATCAATTATAATCGCCTTATCAATCAGCCCCTTATTAAACGTCACATCCTTCCTGTCCTGTCCTACTCATTGATTTCTTTTTGATTGACGCATTCCCAACGGGCATGTCTCGCCTCTATTTGGCGAACGAAAGTGGTTAAAAGCTACTTCTACGTGTTGTCCTCTGCCTTCCTTGTCCCGTCATTTAACTTTGTTCAACTCTTAGATTTGATTATCAACGTCTAAATGCAGCTCTTTAGCTCTTATAGACACACACCCAATTTTTATTAGCAGTAAGTAAAGTGTCACCTCTTTCAATCAGTATATGTTCATTGAATAAATTCTTTTCCGCACGTCACCTGCTGTAAGATTGCTAAATTATCTCAACATTCAAAATTATGACTGATTGTCAAGTGTGTCCGTCATAATTAACCGTAACAAAACCTACATCCTGTCGATAGATGTGAACGTAGGTGTGAGATCTCTCGGTTCATAATTTTAATTATCAATTTCCCTTTGCGGCAGCATATTAAATCTGCATAATTTTGATGACAATGTTTCTACTGTCGTTTTTCAATCATCATTATCATCAGTCTATTAGTCCACCTGTGCTTGATGCATGCGAACATAAAATTGTCGTTATTTGTACCCCAAGAAGGAGTGATACCCTTGAAATCTTATTCCCATTTGACGATTTAATGACCTAAGCGTTGTACACATTAAAATTTCGTTGCATAGAACTTACCTGTTCATTGACGTAGGAAGAACTTTTGGGAACATTTAGAGCAGATCGAATTCCGACAGATGATCCGTCCAAATGTCCCGGACCGGGTTTGGGCACATGACTAATACAGTACACTTCTTTGTCCTCCTGGTCATGTTGCGAATGGTAGTAGGTGCGTAAACTTAGACGACTTCCGCAAATCACGCATTTAAAGCAGCCCGAGTGAAAGAAGGAAAAATCTTTCAGCGGTCCCACTCTGTCGAAAAGAGACAAAAACCGTATTATGCTTCCATTAATTTTCTTCTCTTTGTGAAACAATAAACAGACTGAAGGAATCGTCGGAAAATGCAGTCTCATTCAATAATGTTCCTATTCTGTTCATGGTGGGCAACGAGCCGATTATTTTGCGGAATTATTCTATCGTGTCTCCTTGTGCTGTCTCATTCCTTTCAATTGCAGTCAGTTAATTTCAAAGAACAAGTGTTTTCAACATTCATACTTCAAATACTGCTTAGGTTAAAATACAGCCGTTTTGCACAGTTTCTACTGTACCCCAGAAAAAAGTAAAATGAGCCTCTTTGCCAAAACCTGATTGAAGATTGTTGATTGATGGTGAAAATGAATCAATCAATACAAAAGTTTTATTTGTGCATAATAACACAGTCAGTGATAATGACAGGCTTTGTGGTGAATGCAAGGCCGCATATGTTGCAATTAAATGCATCTCAGGCACTCTCATGGCGAAAGCAAATATTCAAACAGGTCTAGGAACTTGACAACTTTCAATTTTTAGTTGTCAAACAACCGATATATCGTGTGCAAATTGCTTGTGAAATTACTCGGAAACTTGTCGTCCGGCGGTGCACACCTGGTCGTCGTAACAAATGTCAAAGCATGACAACCACATGTGTGCGACACTTTTTGCAGCATGCAAACAAAATCGATGCCGACTTGTCGATCATCAGCTTCACAAGGTTAAAACTTGTTTTTCCCAAGCGTTTACTACTACTACAACAGCATGTGTTTAGTGCGTAACACATCAAGGATTATACCATCAATTTGTTCCTGACCAGTTGACCAACATTATTCGATCAGGCTTTTATTAAGCCGATAACTTTCCCTATCATCTCAAGTTCAGTAGAACAAGTTTTTTTCTTGACAGCATTTTTCTTTCATAATGCCGGACATCAATATACAGAGCAGCATTTACGGTTTTCGGAAAGTGTTTGCTCGCATAGATCTCGCTTAAAACTAACTAGTCGTTTTGAAGTGTTTTTTTCGGGACCGTATGTTTGAGTGAGCTCTGTTTGAGTTCCGCTTTGTGGGACAAAAGTTTGCTTATATAGTTCAAGTATATCTGGGAAAACGCTGAAACCTCCTAGATTTATGTCCAACCAAGACTATTTCGAAAGAAATTTTATCAAATACGGCTTTGTCTAGCGCGTTAATCCGAAGAAAGCTATCGCTCTCAACATCTCCATTAGTCTCTTAAAAAGATTCCAGATCAGATTCCTTTCTGGCGTCTTGCCTACCGGCCTGTCTTTCATCTTGCGGTAGACGAAGAATGCCCGTTATTTAGAACTTGTACACTGTAAAAGCGGGGTTCTCTCGTTATATTGCACAGACGCATAAATCACTGCTCGTTGAAATCTTTCGAACACCTGTTGCTTTAGAAATTCGCAAACCTCTAATAATATGCAATGTTATCATTCTTTCAATTATCCCAACATATTTTAAAACCCGATTATCTTCACGTCCTCAACTCACCTGTCAACCGGGTAAACAGTCACCCCACACCGGAGACAAGCATTTTCATTTGCAGGGCGAAACATATTGCTGGACACATTCACGCCACAAATTACCCTGGTGACATTGAACTTGCACTGCTATTTGTCACTTGATAAACAAGATTTCGATTATTCACCACCAGCAAAATGTGGGCACAACAAATTTCGCAAATAGACTTTCTTCAAGTAAGCAAAAGTAAAAGTTCATAACATTGTCCAGAGCACTAAATATTCTTATCACAAAATAAATCTGTTGACTTTTCCCATCCTTGGCTCGAGCGAAAAAGTTTCACAGTGGACATCCGAATTCTTGAAGTTGCAAAACTTTAAATTGCCGTGGGATCCAGAGAAACGTAAGCCACCACGGACGGCTCTTAAGAAATTTTTGCCGGAAAAAGTAAATCACATCCGAATTTTTGGAGACTGTCGCAACGGTGACTGTCTCGTTACAAAAGTGTTTGTCGTGAAGACAAGTTTTGGCAGGACGATGGAATGGAATCTGAAAAATTGCAATGTTGCCAATGCACTCGAGTGCCTCGTAAACGGTACTTTTTTGTGGGACAGAGCACTACAGGAACCCACCAGGTACGACCAAATCGTCAGTCAGTCACAACA